>CATIWJ010237036.1:0-10724 GCA_949640765.1 Croton laevigatus | reverse complement strand
TTGGTTCTAGATCTATTCTAGAATTTTATTGAACTCTGACCTAATTCTTCAATTTTCTGCTTTATTTTGCTTTGATTTCTGGTTTAGTTCTTTCTTTCCAGAAATTATAATTTGGTTCTAGATTTGTTCTAGAAATCTATTGTTTGAACTAAGATTTTTTTTGGATGAAAGGCTATCACAATGGAAGTTTATGTTAATCTTTCTTTGAGGAGGTTGTATTCAAGAAGCTTGGATGAGTATGAAAAGCTTGACGTTACTACTGCATATGTTGTAGTAGTTTTTAAAAATCTGATTTGCAGAAAAAGGAGGATCACGTGTTGCCTCTGTTGGCTTGAAGTTTGAAGAGCTATTTTGATCTAAATGGAAGTAACAAGATTATATTGTTTTGCCATTTGGCATTGACACATACTTTGGGCTTTAATTATGGTGTTGGATTACCAACCCTTGAGATAATCAATGATTTTTTGGTGTAGCCTGTTAAGTTTTGCCGGGCCTGGAAGATTACTAAGCTTCAAACTTGGTTCAAGAAGCTGCAAAGGTGCTATTGTAATGCTTCAGTCAATGGTCTTAATGATTTTTTTTCCCTCTATAGTGGAGAAGTTTCTGAAAGTTAAGGCCAAGAAAATTGTGCAACAAGAAGATATGCAGGAAATGTTTTCAAAGAATTGTACATATGGTGCTCTATGCAGATTTTTCTTTTCATTGTTTCTTTACATGTACATATATGAAATTTGAAAATTTAAATAGCTTTGTAGATAGGGACTTGCACATATTACAAATATATTTTTTTTTGTGCAAGTTGAGCATTGGCATGCTCAACTTGAGAGGGGGTGTAAGAATGTATTGGTAATTAGACATTAGTGTAGTGATTTGTAGGTGAATAGACAATTGTAAATATTCTCTAAATACTTGTAATTATTGCTGAGTTAATTTGAGAGAGAATGTTTTCACTTAATTTCTATTTTCTCATCACAAGTCAACCTAAAACCTAAGAAGACTGATAGTAGCAAATATCATAATACATTACAAGTCATATTTTTATGAGACCATCCAAAGACTTTTTGACTGGAGTCCCAAAATTAATTGTATTTTTATACGGTTACTATTTAGTGGAGTTTAACAGCTGGGAAGGGTATTAAGGTAACTGCAACTCCTCTTTATGTGCTAACATTCCTAGTTTGAGGATACATATTACCCATTTTGGTCATAGCAGAGGCCAAATCGGAACGAAGTCCTAATATTGTATTCTAACACAATATTATCTGTGGAACACCCATAAAAGTACTTGATCTGATTTAAAAAGACATTTTTCTTTACATCAAATTCTTGAAATAATTATTGTCAAAAGAATTGGGTGTATCCAGATCCAGTGGAGCCAATTTTGCATCGCTGCCTGCTGGGCAACCACGGCGGTGAGCCTGTTTTTCCAACTAGGCATTGTTTGAAAATTTTCAAATCAAATTGTTGGGAGTGCGATTTGCAAGCCTATTTTATTTTATTATCGAACAAACTTAAAATACCCAGCTGAGTGATGAAATGAATTCGATAGCGTTGAAGAATTTTGGGGAAAACTTTTTTATTTCTTATTGGTTTTCTTCTGATTTTTCCAATTCTAAAAAGCTACCAATAAAAAATAATAATAAACAACATTTAATATTGGGTATTGTGCTTTGCATGAGAAAGGTTGAAAGATGAAGAACATGAACACGCAGAAGTGGATGAAAGGACAGATAGAAGACAACACTATTCTACCCACTTATTTTTGCATAACTGCCCACATCTTTTAACTAATTAACATCTTTGCCACCAAAATGTCTACCCTGCTCTTAACATATTTTACGTGTATTGCCACTGTATGAATTAAATTTTTTAAGTCTCCCAATTTTTTTTTTTAAAATCAAAAGATATTCATATTGATTTCATTCCATATTATAATACTACCTCCGTTTTTTTTTATTTCTTTACATTTGTCTTTTCACTAATACCAATAAAATCAACTTTTTACTAATATTAAAATAAAAATAATAATAAACAATTACTAACCTTCTTAAAAACTTATTTTTTCACCAATATCAATAAAAAATAATAATAAATAATTACAAAACTTACCATAAATAGAAACGTAAGGAAATGAAAAACACACCAAAAAATGAAAACACAAAGAACCTGAAAATACGGAAGTAGTATTAGATAAAAAATTGAGTAAAAAAGTTCATCAAATAAAAAACTTAAGCAAATTGGGTACAAGAAATTTATCAAACAAAAAACTTAAGCTTAAACATACAAAAACCATCAAATCCTAATAACAACACAATAGAGAATATGAGGTTATACAACATTGCTCTTCTTCCACTTTCTTCTCTTTGGTCTTTGATAGATCTTGAATATAGAGAGCCATACAAAAATAAAAGTTGTATGCACAAGAAGAAACTGATGTTTTCTTCACTATAATCAGCTCTCATGGTAGCAAATTCTCATACAAAGAGACAAGAAATTGTTGATCTTTAAACTTCATTTGCAGATCTGTAGATTTCCAAAGTAGATCTACAAATCTACTATGAACAAAATTGGGATAAATCCAAGAAAAGTCCATAAAGGACATTAAAACATAGAAAATCTAAAGCAAAATAGAAAAAAAAAAAGGAATGAAGAAGTGTACTAAAAAATTAAATTACGTAGCTACCAGTGAATATTAGAAACCAAAATGAAGAAAACTTCGGGGAAAATTAGGAGCCAAAATGGAGAAAACTTTGGAGAGACCTTTGTAGAGACAAATGTTTCTAGACAGAGAAAAGAAGAGTGGGGTTGTAGTAGCAGTAGTTATACCGTCTCCCATGTATCGGCTAATTTTTATATCATAAAATATAGACCACGAATGATCGCTGGCCGCCATTATTATAATTACCGTTTTGACTTGTAAACTAGCTAAAAGATGCAGCAACATTGGTACCGAAAGCCCAAGGTTTATTACACTTACTTATGCCAACCCAACAAAATAAATCACACTTTTCAACAAAAAAGTGTATTGTATAGCAAACTCAAACCAACACGAACACGAACGAAGTCTGCCAGAGTTACTCTTCAAACACCGTATTTACCTTTATTTATTTTAAATCAAACTTTTCTTGTACCGAGTTCTGATATCACCACTCAAACTCCCACACATGCACACCCATTAATTTGAACTGGCTCCTACACCCTCTAACATAGATAACGTTAGGGTTATCATTCATAACATAAAACACCACTCCATATTGAACAACCTCAGGATTTTTATTTAGACCATAAGTCTCTACAAATCTATGCCAGAGAGCTGAACAGAGAATTGGCTTATCATAACCGATACTACGCTTAGCTAGAACAAATTGCCATGGCTGGTTGTTGTCATCGAATGCCGTGAAATCTCTCTCATGTTGCCCTTGCTCCATTGGAAAATGTTGTAGTATTCCTGTCGGCATTGTGAACTGATGTTTGATATCAGTTGCCGTGAGTTTCTTGCTCAACACTATGTTTGCATTTGGAATTTTCAGTTTTAATTGATTTTGATTCATGGTATGGAATTAGGTAGGGATGTCTTTGTATTTGTGTGTTTTATGCTTCAGAAACCTAACAACTTACCTATTTATAGGAAGAAAAGAAGCTTATGTTTCATAAAGTTTTCTCAATCATGGACCGACGGTAAAGATTCTTATAGGATCTAGCTTTGTCTCCGCATAGTATCCCACTCTTTGAATTTCATATTTCACTTTAATTTGATTGGCACGTGCAGTTCAATACATGCATAAAAACGACATTGACAATGATTATTAAATAGATTCAAAACTTTGATTTTGGATAGCAAACAAAGGTGGTCGCGAAAATGGATGATATAAATGATTGTGTGATCATAATTTTCGATATCCTTAGAACTTTGTGCTTTTTTATTTTCAACTCTTCACTTCTAGAAAGAGTAAGAGTTCATAATGTTAGTATTTCTCAGCCTTCTCTTATTTATGGTTGCATTGCTCTTGCATATTATGACATGTTTAGAACAAAATTCCACATTTAAAGTGAAAATGATAAACACTTAATAGCAGTTCAAATTAAAACTCAAATTATTGATTATCATAACACCAAAGTAAGTGGTTTTCTTACTAACGAAAGATTTTAGAAATGATATATTTATAATGGTTTCTCTATTATTTTGATTTGTTAAACCTTCAAGTGATTTTTTTTTTCTAAAAAACTATATTATTGTAGATTATTATTGTTTTAATTTAGAAGAAATGTTTTCCCCTATATATAAAAAATTAATGCAATTAGGTTAATTATCTCGTGTGTGTCACATTTTTCCAACAAAAATGTAAACAACCAATAAAATAATTAATTATCTCATGCTATACTTCTCTGTCCACTTTTTGTTTTGTGAAAATATATCTAGTTTTTGTTTTAGATGTCATCATAATATTTTATACTCATAATATAATGATATAACAATCATAATATTTTATAAAAAAAAATAATGAAATCTCCGCGTAACACTCACTTAGAAAAGGTAAATAGATTAATATTTGCAACTATAATAATTTTTCACAAAAAGTTGATACTTAGGTCATCTCCAATTATTCGTCAAAAAATTCTCTACAAAAGAGACTGAAAACTTAAAAGATACAATCTCTATTTTATCTTAACTCTAACCATTTTTCAAATTTCAATCTTCAAATAATAAAAAATTAATATTTTATTTACTTATAAATTATTTTTTAATTATTTATTTATCATAAATAAAAATACATTTATTATAAAACACATATTAATATTTTATCATAATTTTTAATATAATTTTTTGTTTATATAAACATAATTATTTTACATATAAATTTTTAAAGCAAAAGAAAACAGCATTTCAAAAAAAAAAAAAAAATAGCTGCACAGTGTTTTAGAAATCCAATTAATTTGGAGAACCAAATTGGATGGCCAATTTTTTTTTTCTTGGGAAATGGAAAATGGCGATAGATTGAAGAAGAAAATTGGAAAATAAAGAAGCGTTGGAGTTGGAGTTGGAGTTGGTCTTAGAGAAAATAAGACACATGTTCATAATAAGGTTATCACTAATATAGAAAAAGTAACTAGAGTAATATTTTCAAACATTATAGTTCTTTACCAAAATTTATACTTAAACAATCATTAAAATGTACCAAAAAAAATAGTTATCTCTCTCTTTTATGGATAAAACAAACAAAATTTGTCATTGCACTTTTTCTATATGGGAGCAATATGTTGGCCCCATTAGGTTAGTGAGTTTAAGTGCTTTTTCCGTTTATTCCAAGTGAACATTTGTTATATGATAGATTTGAAATTTTTGAGTCAAACCGACTTTGATCAACTTGTTGCTGAATGGGACAAAATTTTGTTATGTTTTTTTGTTGAAAGATGAATAAATTAAACTTGTAATATAAGTTTAGAAGTTATATTAAACAAATTTTTTTTTTCACAAAATAATAGAAAGTTATCTAAATATTCTCAAAATTTTTAAACAATTTATAATTTTATTCTAAATCATGCACAATAGGTTTAAACACTATAAATACACTTTGAATAACTAAGAGTGTAGGATTGTCTCCACCGTAAGATGTGTGGTGGTGGAATGAAGGGGTTCAAAAGACTATTTAGGCTAAGAGGGAGTAGTATACCAAATGCGACAGTATAAGAGAGCTAAGAAAGAAGCAAAGAAGATAGTTAGTGAGGCCTGTGGTAAAGCACTAGATGGATTGTATCCAGTGACGTTGCTAGAAAATTATTTTTGGGAGAACCAATTTAAATGTACAAGTAATGGAGCATAATTTGTTTAAAAAAAAAAAAAAAGGAATTCTAAAGTCATTTAAAGCAAGTGATTGAATATAAATTTAGGAAGCTTATACAAATTTAAGTGAGCAAGTGGAGATTTTAAAGAATGAAGCTGTTGAAAAATAGAAAAGCAAATTGATTCAGTTGTTGAAAAATAGAAAAGCAAATTGATTCAGTTGGAGAAAAAATGAATTTGAAAATGCAGAATTTGCAAAATACAACCTATAATATAGAAAATAAGGCAGATAAATCAGTAGAAAAACAGAAACAACTTAGAGCTGGATAGTCCACTATAATTAAAGGTTTACAACTTCTAACTAAATTCCAATCAGAAGCAATGGAAGAAAGCAGAAACTAAACCCTAAGCCACATTCATTTGGCCTAACTTAGCATAATTATCAACTTCACAAGTCAAAATCATAAATCAATTAAATATAATTCTCCTAAATCACATTCAAATTTCAATTGAACCCATATCTAATTCATAAATCAATTGAACAATCCAACTAAACCCTAACATCCAGTTTCCTATAATTTCATAAATTCACCCTAAAACCTAATATAATCCACGTTAAAATTTCAATTTCACAAAAATATAAATCCTAACTAACATCTAATTAGGCTAATTTCATTTAATTTCTAAACCCTAAAATAACTCAAGTTAAATTATCTCTAGAAATGTACAATTAACAAAAGCAATTCAATAAAACTTACCTCTAATTCCGGGAGCAGAGATCGGCGGCGGCTTCTTCTTTCTTCCCCCTCTATTCCTCTTTCTTCCCTATGCCATTTCTTCACTCACACTATCTGCTTATTTTTTCCCAATTCTATTTGAGTTTTTTTTTCTTTAAAGATCAAAACGATGTCATTTTGATCTTTTAAAAAAAACCTTTTAATGAAATGGCGTCGTTTTGATATTTTATAGGGTTTGATGAAACAGTGCGTTTTAATGTTTTATTAAAAAAAAAAAGTTAATAAAACAAGGCATTTTGGCTTCTTTCTTTCCTTATTTCTTTCTTTTTTTTCCTTCATCTTCTTCGTTCATTTTGCTACAGACTAGATCAAAATGCCGGCCATGTTCTGTGATTTCCAACGAGTAACACCTCCCTACTAAATTTTTTTTCCCCAAAAATCCATAGAGCCCAGCTCCCCCATGGCCCTTACCTCTCTATGTCCTTGATTGTATCAATAGTTCGGTACCAAAGAGGGGAAAAATGGTATTTATTGTTAGTCTCTTGGCAACTAAGTGGAAGGTGAATTAGTGGCCTTCTAAAAATTAATAGTAGAATTGGTGGATAAAATAGAAGGATTTTATAGTGGTTTAGCATAAACTCTTTGCCTACGACCATTTCTCCAATTCTTCCTAGAATTGGGTTCCATTAATCACAAAAGGTTTTAACAAGTCCATCTCAAATTTAGAGTTTAATACTCACCCCAAACTTTACAGCAACACTTAGTGTTTAAAGTTCACACTAAAAACTATCACTCATAACAAACTTGTTAGGTTTAAGGCTCACCCAACTAACAAACACTCATAATTGAATACAAGAATTAAATGAAGATTGAAATGAATGAGGTTGTTGAAAAATTAATGCTCAGTAGTTGTGTAACCTCATTAAGTCTGTTGGAGTAAGTATTTATACCCATATTCAATAAACTGACCGTTGGACTTGAGATTTGTAAATTTTCTCTGATTCTTTGTCAGTGTCCCGAGCGCGACCTGCACATCGCGTGTGCAACCTCTCAAATAAATTCATAATAGACTTCCAACGGATACCTGTTGCGTCAGCTTTTCATTTATTGCATTAGCCGTTGAGCCTGACATTGGCCATGTCATGAGCACGATGCCCATGTCGCTTACGCGACCAAGTGGTTGAACATAGCAACGACTACTTTGATGTTGTAATCGCATGCAAGAAGGAAGATCGCGAGACTTCAAGAGCTTGAAGGAAAAAATCTTGGTCCTTTCATGTTTTAGTCGCGAGCGCAATGATACCATCGCGTGCGCGACCTAGTGGTTTTTCCTTATAACCGCTAACTTGATGTTTTAGTCTCGCGCGTGAAGCTTGGTCGTGAGACTTCCAGTGCTTGATGGAAATTTTCTGAGGCTTGAGTAGCTTCAGTCGCAAGCACTCCATACGATCATGAGCTGAAGAATGAAGTTTGATGTATGGGTTGTGAGCGTGACATACTGGTAGGCAGTGCGACGCTTGTGCCAGAGCAAGACTTCATTTTATTTTGCAACTTTTCTTACTTGGCTTACTTAGGTTTGATTGAGATTAGCTGATACAAAATTAAATAACTTAAAACCACATTAGTAACTTCACAATTTCAAGTATATTTGTCAAATATTCAAAACTTAGGATTTTGGTACCCTATGCACAATAATCTCCCACTTTTTGATTTTTTGACAAACTTACTTGAGTTGTGGTAAATGACCAAATAAAGTATGCATGATGTCATGTTTTAAGTTTAAGTCAAAATAAATTTTTAACTTGTGAAAATTTAAGTTCAATTGTAATTTTACTTACCCCCTCACTTAAAGCTTAACTCATTTATACTTCCCCTTAATTTATGCACACAACACAAATTTCTCTCCCTTTTGGCAAAAATATTAAAAATATAGAAATTGCAAAACAAAGAGAAATTTCATTAATATAAAAAGGAAGTACAAAGGCAAGGAAAGTTAAAAGAAAAAAAAAACTAAAAAGCAACATAAAGAAAGAATTCAAAGCAAGAAAAATAAACCGCCTAGCCTAAAACAACTTTTTTTTCTTTCGATCTCCTTTCTTGAAGTTGGAATTGGGCACCTTGAGAAGAGGAGAAAGAAGATGAGTCATGGCCATCGTTGTCATCTTGACCATCACTTGAAGAAGAAGATGAATAGTAAGTGGTATTGAGATGGTCAAGGTTCTTCCCTATTATTTTTGCAAGTTTCTTAAGTAGCTTGCGGTCTTTCTTAGTGAAGGTGGTTGGAGGAGAGGAGGAGGAAGGCTCTTCAACCATTGGCATTTGGATTGAGTTCTTTAAGGTGGAAGAGGAGGAGGCCTTCACCTGCAATAGAAGGTATGTTGCCTCTATATGTGTGTAGATGAATGGTGATGATTTTGGAGTCAAGGGAGAGGTAGGCAGTAGTGAATTTATTGTTATAGATAATCTTCTCATCATGTGAGTAAAAAGGTTTGATTCTTTGATCATCCATGTTAATTACCACCCTTGAGGCCAAGAAGGCTAGAAGGGAAGAGACATTTGGGTTCATGGATTTTGATCTTTGGATGTCTTAGAGATAGGACACAAAAAGGGTTAGGCCATAATAGGGGTAGAAATGTGGACGCAATGAAGAAAAAAAAGGTCTTTTTGGGAAACTTTGTTAGACCCTTTCTTGGCTAAGATAGAATTGCTTATAACTTAATGTAGAAGCCACAATGGAAAAGTCTTGAGAGTAGTGGCTTTGGCATTTTTGGAGTCGTGAACTTGGTCTACCGATATAACTTGCCAAGTGGATATTTGGTCATCTAGAAATAGTCATTGTATTATGTGAGAAGACTAAGGGAGAAGTAAAAGATTGAGGTAATTCTTTCCTTAGTTAAGGTGTAGGTTGTCCCAAAAATGGATAGGGTTATTGAAGAGATGGTTTTTGGCTTATGACATTCATTGAGGTTGAAGCTGGGATGGAGAGAAGCCAACATTTCACAAGTAAGGGTTTTTAGGCCTGTGGTGGAGATAGAAGAGACTGTAAGGAGAGATGATTAGCTAAAAGATTGTTTACCTTATCATTTATTTGTAACTCCACCAAAGATTCTTCATAAGGTGTCCTAATGCTCACAAATTTCTTCGTAAATTGTTGTTGGAAGATTTTGTATTGTGAGGGATTAAGGTTATTTGGAGCATGGTTGTTGAGGAGTGTTGGAAGATTTTGTATTGTAAGGGATTAAGGTTATTTGGAGCATGGTTGTTGAGGAGTCTAGGGATTTTAGCATTTTTTATTCTAGGCATTTTGCAAATTTTGGAAGAAAAGATAAAGAGAATTTGAGAAAACTTTGATTTCTTGAAAAATTTTGAAGATTTTTGAGTAATAGTTTGTAAAGTGCATGAATAGTGAAAATTAGAGGCTTTTATAGTGAAAAATCTGTAAAAGAGCTGTTGGAAATGATTTTTGGGAATTAAATAGAGTTTAATGCAGAAAACTGTTAACATTAAAAACTAGACAGACGTTACGCGTGCGAAGGTTAGGTCGCGCTCGCAACGTCTCACAGAGAACCCAACGGTAACTATTCAACAGTCAAATCATTTATTACACGACTATTGTAAGCATAAAATTTTTAATGGATAAAAAATTTATGAAGAGATGTCATGCACAAGATTAATGTGTCACGTGTGAGACGAAAGCAGAAGAGCATTTTTTAGAATAGGCCATGGGGTCACGACCGAGACTGTTTGTCTTGAACACGATGTTTACGAGAGAGTTTCAAGATTTGCAAACAAAAGGGTGTCACGTGCACGACCTTAAGGTCGCGATCGTGACTCAATCACAAACTGAACATCTTAAAATTACAGATTATAGGGGATTTTAGAAAATCAATTTGCACAACAATTTAGCATTAAAAATATAACATAAATACATGAACATACCAACGATATATGTACTTGAAATAAAAAGAGACACTACAACAAAATGTATCTCTAGCCACAAGACATAGCTATAAAGATAAAATTTGTAGCTAATACATATTTATAGTTACAACAAAATAGGACTTGTAGCTATTTCTGATACTTTAGCTACTAGAATTTAAAAATGTAGCTAACATATTATTTTTGCCTCAAAATTAAATATATTGTAGCAAAATTTTGGTAATTAGCTACAATAACTTTTAGCTATAAAAGAATATTATGACTAA
>CATIWJ010236974.1:0-21794 GCA_949640765.1 Croton laevigatus | reverse complement strand
TCACCTGAAATAATGGAGTCCCCAGTGAAGAGCAAAGAAAATAAATTTGGAAATGGTGATTTGGGTTTTAGAGAAAGTGAAATTATAAACAAATCTTCTTCAGAAAATCTGTCTCAAATTCTAGATGAAATGATAATCTATCTTGATGACATAGAAGAAGTTCAACATTCTGGAATCTTACAAGACCAAACATCTTTCAAGTTCAAATCATCCTTAAAAATGTCAAAAAATGAAGATTCTTTGACTGAATATTCAAGTTCAAGTAGTAGTTCAATAAGGAAAGTTTCAAGAACAGTGAAGAAAATATCAGAAAGAAGGAGAGGAACAAGAAGAAGAAAAAGAAGCGTTTCTGAAGAAAATTCTTTTGTTAAAGATATGGAATGTGTAATTTATTATGAAAAGCCATGGAAAAGATCTGAGCTTGAAGGTTCTTCTGATACAGAAATGGAATGGTATGCATTTCCTGATGATAGGCCAAGAAGAAAAGCAGAAAAGATTCCTTATTTGAGAGCGATGACAATGCCTCAAGAAAGGTTTCTCGGGGAACAAACAGGAAATGTTTTAAGATCAAAGTCATTTCCTATTCAGTCTCCTAATCATGTTCATCCTAAGTTGCCTGATTATGATGAGATTGCAGCTAAGTTTATGGCTCTCAAAAAAGAGCATCTAAAGAATATTCAGCATTGATGGAATCTTCAGGCTTATGATTAGAATGATTCTTTCTTTAATTTCTTGAAATTTTTGTTGTTATTTTAGGATTTGAAAGTGTAAAATCATTGGGACAATGAAGATAAAGCTATTCTGTTTTGCATATTCTTAATATATAGTGAAGTGTAGCCTGACCTCTGTTAAAAAAAAAAAGGGTGTAGCCTGCCTGACCAAATTCTTTGAATCGAACCGGTTGGTTTGCTTCAAACCAAAGGCAGAATTTCAGAATCCAGACCGTATTGAATGGAATTTCAATTGCCGGTTTGGTTGGTTATGGTTAAAAAGCAAAAACAGGAATAAAATAAATAAGTATTTTGATTGTCAATTTTTATAATGTTTCAACTAAAATCAAATGACCGGTCATTTGGTCTGGTACTTTGGTTTGCAATCCTAAAATCGGATCGAAAAGAACCGATTTGGTTTTGATAGATGGTTATTATTATTAATTAATGGACGTCATAATATTATAAAAGAAAATGCATAATTTTAGTTGATCATATAGCTTTCTAATCCAATTATTAGACTCAAATGGTCATTAAAAATTAGTATATTAAATATTGCAAAGTGGTAAAAAAAAAAAATTCATCACCTGCTACAACAGAAATATAGTCACTCAAGACGATGAAGTAGCTGAGAAAAACACCTACTACGAGAAATTAACCCTTGTTTTATTATTTAAGAATTTTTATTTCTTTGAACCATATTAATAAAAATATACATAAATTTTTTAAATAATAACACTACATAATAAGTCAATATATTTCCAGCGAATTTTACCTGTAATGTAAGATTAAGGGATTTGAATTTTGAAAGTACAATTGTCTCGACTATGCTTTTGTTTTCTAAGCTCATAGGCCCAACGAAATAGGTTGTTACTCCCTCCGTTTTTATGATATGTTTACATTTTCGTTTTTTGGTGTTTTTTTGAGTTGTTTATATTTTTATTTATAGTAAGTTTTGTAATTGTTTATTATTATTTTTTTATGGGTACTGATGAAAAATTAAGTTTTTTAAAGGGTTAGTAATTGTTTATTATTATTTTTATATTGGTATTGGTAAAAAGTGAGTTTGTATCGGTATTAGTGAAATAGTGAATGTAAAGATATGAGAAAAACGGAGGTAGTAGTATTTTTGAACAAATTTTATTAATGCAAGAGTATATAAATAAATAATAAATTTACAAAAAGATGTTTATTGTAGCATTAACAAAATTTGCCCGATAAATAGAATAAGTGGAATAGCACATATTTTACTTTTCTTTTAAAAAATAACTCTTTCTTTCATAAGACCTACAAATTTTTTAAAATTTAAAATCCTTTCTCTGGTTAAATATAGTATATATTTAAAATAAAAAATTTATAAATAAAAATCTGTCAATATATGTAAATATTCGTCAATATAATTAAGAATTCTTCCAAACTTCAACAAGTAGGTGAAAAAATGGCTGCGACATTTGCCAAAAAATTAAATTAGTACTTGACAATATATGTCAATATCTGTCAATATAATTTAGAATTCTTCCAAACTTCACCATGTGACCGAAAAAATGGCAGCCGTAACTGGGTGGTTTTTGGTGATTTTTGCCGAAAAATTGGATCAGTGTTTGTCAGTATAACTCAATATCAATCAATATAACTCAATATAAGTAACTATACCGTTCAGTACCAGTCAATATAAAAATCAATATATGTCAATATGAAATCAATATCAGTTAATATGAAATCATTATAACTTATTATAAGTCAATGATAAATCAATATAACTCAATATAAGTTATTATAACTCAATACTAGTCAATATATATCAAAATTACCAGTCAATATGACTCAATATTAGTCAATATTCCAAACATTATAACTTAATATCAATCAATATTATTCAATATAACTAAATATAAGTTAGTAACAATCAATAATTGTCAATAAAAAGTTATTGACACGTCATCTTCATGTTCTTTATCACGTGGAAACCTTAGTCGTTGTCGTCGTTGAAAATTTTCAACTGTGATAAAATATAACAAATCATATATCATCGGAAAGTTCTCAACTCGCATATTCCAAATATAATCTTACTTTTTTGTGACTCCATCGTATGCCGCTGAAAAAAGCAAAATACAATTTGTTTCTCTCCTTGGCCACCGAAAATGAGGATCAAACCTAACAACATCAAAAGGCTCTCGACTTGTATATTCCAAATATGATTTTACTTCCTCGTGACTCTACCGTATCTGACCGAAAAATATAAAATAAAGTTTATTTCTCTTTTCTTGGTAACTGAAAAATGGTGGTGATCGGAGCAAATTACTACATCAAATTGAAATTCTTGAAAAGAGAAGTCCAACGGTGCCCTTAAATTTTGTAAATGATCACCGGAATGCCTCGAAAATTGTTCGGAATGATAAGAAATCAATTTTGTTTTCCAGTTTGAATTTGACATACTGCTATTGCTATTCTTCCAATTTTTTTTTTATTTTTTAAATAATAAAAAAATGAATTTTTTAAATAATAAAAAAATGACAACATGTTAAAAAAAAAAAAAAGTGCTATTTCATATAATTTTTCCATAATTTATAAGCAGATAAATTAGCTTAAACTCTAGTAGTATAGTATCAATATAATTTGGGATTTGAATGGCTATTTGTGAGTTTCCATATGGGTAGGAGAAGTTGAAGTTGTTACGTAATATTCAACTAAACGTAATGAAAAAGATATTTTACTTGACACGGATGTACTTGTAATGATTATCTGCTGAGCTGGACTCAAATTAATGTAACATGGCTTCATTTAATTTTAATTAATTCTTTTTCATCTTTATTAATTCTTCAACAAAATTACAAGTATTCAAATTAGTAAAATGTTTTGAAAAAAAATTAGTAACGCGGATACATACCCTTTGCATTAGCTTCTGTTTTTCATACCATGAATATGTGGACTTTATGATATAACGTAAAACATATATGAATCAGAAAATATACTTTATTATGTTGTCCAATTAACCAAAAAAAATATTATTTTTTGGGTTAATAATTCGAAATATGAATTATGAAATTTTTTCTAATAGAAATTGTTCTATAAATATATAGTTCTAGATGTATGAGTCAGTCTTGAACTTTTGTTTTCTCATGAATCAAAGATTACAATTTTCCAATGTCTTTCAATTCTAAAATAAAGACTCTAAATTTCTAGAATTTCCAATTCTAAATTGAAATGGTCCATTCTTACTACGTATATACTACTGCCAAAGAATAAAAAAAAAATTGAAAGTTTGAATGAAATAAGTAAAAAGAAAAGATTCATAATTAGAAACTTAAACCATTGTTAATATTTCAAATAAAATATAAGATATTAACGGTTGAAGTAGCTAAATGTGTAGTTATAAATATGTAACTTTAAAAATTTTTTTATACATTTACTCCAAATTTGCGATTTTTATTTTTTTTCCGTCACAATCTAGTGAAGAGTTAGGGTATATTCGGTAAAACTAACTGTTTTAACAGGCATTAGTTGTCTGGGTAGCTATTTATAAACCACTAATAACTAAATGTTAAGGGGTTATCTTTTTATAAAACGCTATCTAACCTCTAAAAACTAGCTAAAACACTACGTCATCAAATATTATTAAAATAGTGTTTAGCATTTTGATTAGTTAAATCATTTAATAATATAATCAATTAATATTAGATATTGCGTAACAAAGATAGACTTTCTGTTGTATTCACACATTTAAAACACATCACATGGGCATTAAAAATACTGATTTAGAAAAATACATACATTTAAATAGATACGTGTATCGAAAATACTGAATCAGAAAAATTTATCGCAACATTTACAATACCATGTTTAGACTAATATGTACCAAATCACTATCATACGAATACATAAGAAATATCTATAAAAGTTGAGAAAAAAATGTTGACATATCACAATATTAGAAGTCTAGAACCTATGTGTCATTTTAATAATTTTATAATTTTTGATTAATTATATTTAATTTAAAATACTATTCATCTTCTTTTATTTAATAGTTTATATAATCATCTATTTATAACTATTTATGACGTTATAATGTTAATTAACAATCTCAATAATAAATTTATATAATTAATGATTAATTTTTATCATATTTTTTTGAAAAATCAAATTTTCATTATTATTAATTGAATAATAAATTCTTATATTTATAGTTACATAATTATATAATCATTATTTTTTTTTAGATAAACTAATGGATAAAAAATTATTTATAATTTTATTATTTATAATATTAAAAAATAAAATTTGAAAATATTATGAATAAAATACAACTAAAAATAGTCTACAACATTCGCGAAAAAGTAATCTATGACACTTAAATATGATTTTATTATGAGCAAGGCTACATCTCTCGCCTCTAGAATTCGAGATACACAGAAACACGTTAACGTGTTTAGCATTATTCTTTTATTATATTTATAATTATATAATTATATTATTTTTAATTTTAATTCCTTTATTTTAAAATAATATTTGATTAAAAAGTAGTCATAATTTTATGATTAAAATACTAAAAAATTTACAAGTTTGAATGTATTATAAAAATAAGTATTTAAAAAAATAAATGTAATTTTAATTTAATTTAATTCAATTTTTAAAATTTATTTTTTCATAACTATGCGTATACTGATAAAAAATTGAATAATGATAACAAAAATTATATAATTCACACATAGTTTGTGCATTTTCAGTTCAATAATGCCAAACTGAAAAAATCGATAATAAAAAGATGTAATCGAAAACCGAACCGGTCATGTAAAAATCAAACAGCAATTGAACCGCATATTTTAGTTCAATTATAGTTCGGTTTAGTTCGATTATAAAACCAAATTTTTTATGTTTCTTTGCAAATATCTATTTTTTTTTTCAATTATCTTCTTCTTCACTTGAATTTTCAAACTCCTCATTTTCCTATTTCTCCCTCTCTTCCTCATACATGAAATTCATGAAAGAGTTGTTGGAAATTTGGAGTGTTTAAGTGATAATTTGTTAACTTTGAGCATAATAATTTAAGGGTAAAATAGCGTTTTGAATAACTTGAAATGTGTCAATGTATTATACGCAATGAGAGCGTTCCAACGGTATATTATATGCTCAAAACGAATTTAAGGTGAATGAGAAATTGAGACTCGAAGTGAGCTTAGGACAAATAGTTAAATGGGCTAAAAGAACCAAATCCCACATTGCTTAGGAATGGAGATGTTGGTGTGGTTTATAATGAATGATCATTTTGTAAGGTGTAACATTATAAGCCTAAGTTATACACTCTCGCGCACGGAGGCGCGTGGGGGGGTGCAAATCCCGGTTCGGTCTAGTAAGTTCCATGGCGTGCCCGCACGTCCACACGTTTTGCAGTGTTTTAATTCAATACGAATTAAAACTTTATCACATCATCTCTCTGAATCCGACTTAAACACATCCAGTCTCCATCTTATCTCTCCACAGGCTGCCTATATAAAGCGGTGCTGTCTTCTATTACGCGCAGTAGAAGATGTTCCACGTTTTATTTCATACAAAATTTCGAATTTTTAATCAAAAATCCGAATTTCCATTCCTATTTTTTCGTTTGGACAGTCTCTAGATCTAGGGTCCGGTGATAAACTCTGCTCGCGGTTGTGTTCGCCTACGCTCGCTGTTGTATCCTGGGAGACAGTTGTCTAGTACGGACAAATCTTGTCTTAAGGAGACTGTTCATACAGGCCTCAGCTTTTCAGTATATCCATCTCATTCTTCGGTGTTAAGGTTTATCGTTCATTAAATATTCGTTTGTATTTAATTATTTATTATTGTTATTTGTATTATCTGCAATTTCTAATCAAATTCATAGTTCCGTTTTGTTTATTTTATTTCAGAAACTAACGTGTTTCTAACAAGAGTTTCTTTCTATAACTAAGTCTGACCCCTGAAACACAGAAGCAATAATTTCAGAAACACTGATTCTGTTTCCAAATGGAAAATTATGAATCAAACTTGACATTTTGTAGCTTTTCTTTGGTGGGAAATTCATGGTTTTGATCCTTCTTTCACAAAATCAATCTAATTTTGTAGCTCGAAACAGTGAAGAATGATGAGCTGGTCATGGCGATGGTTAGTGGTAGAATATAGTCTTAATACTTGTGGCAGTGGGTGGCAGAGAGGATGCAGCCCTTTCACAAAACCACTTCTTCTTCTATTCACAACCTTTAATGTAACCCTAGCAGACATCCAAAATCAATCAAAACTCATAGTAGACAAGGAGTTCTATCGCCGCTAGAACTTCGATCGAACTCATTCACCGCCAACCCCAGCCATCCTAACAATCGAGCAAAGTAACTACATCATTAAAATCAAAACCATAGCCAAACACAACAACCTCCTCCATCTTTGTCTAACGAAGATGCTTGGAGCTCCAGCCACAGTCACGATTCCAACCCAGCGCCACCTTAAGCTTTGAAGCTAATTGTCCATATGAGTAGATCTATGAGAAGATGAGATTGGCTGGAGATGAACGCGCGTGAGAGAGAGAGAGAGAGAGGAGATGAATGAAGAGCAGAACGGCTGAATCCTTTAATTTAGGTTAGGGTTAATGCATATCATTCATAAGGCAAAAATGCGTTGTTTTAGATGATATGTTCGATTTTCGATTTGGTTAAATTCTCAGACAACCAGAACTAAACACCAAAATGAACCAATCGGTTCTTATACTTTTAGATCTGCAAACTGAACAAACTACTCGATTAATCAATTTTCAATTTAATTTTGGTTCGATTTATGATTCTCGGATTTTTATGCTCACCCTCCCTAGGATTTGATTAAAGTCAACAATGATTGCTGAGTGGGAATTTTCATAAGTCAACAAAGATTGCTAAGTGGGGATTTTCAATTCTTAAGAACGGGGCCCACACAAATATTTTCTGTCCAAGAGTTGCAAACCAGATACCTAATAAATGCAATTCTTAGCAAGCAAATTACCATCAAAATCAATTCTAAATTTATTAATCAATCACATTCCCCATAAGACATTATTTTATATCAATTTCTTTCGCAAATTATCACTATACAAATTTCAACCCAGAATATGAAAGAAATCAGGAAATGTACATGATTCATCATACTCCTCTGCTCTTATTCTTCCTTCTTCATCCTTTGTTGCTAATTTTCAAACCAGGCTCAAAAAGAATCCAAATTGATTACCAAATCACATTCTTCCCCAAAAAGATTTAATTTTTATCTGAAATTTTTCATAGCCAGTAGAAAAAAAACCAAAAATGATTAATCAAAATATTGTGTTCTTCTTCTTTCTTCTTCATCCTCTGTTTTTGGCATCCATATCAGTAGCACAAATCCAACCAGGCTCTGTTCTTTATGCTTCTAATACTAACCAAACTTGGTCTTCTCCAAGGAACACTTTTTCTGTTGGGTTTATTCCAGTTAACCCTAAAACTTCGCCTCCTACCTTCCTCGCAGCAATTTACTACTCCGGTGGGATACCCATTTGGACGGCCGGCAGAAATCCGGTAGACATATCTTCTTCTTTTCAATTCAATTCCAATGGCGCTCTACGCCTTCTCAATGGCTCTAGCCATATAATCTGGGACTCCAAAACTGAAAATCGTGGAGTTTCTTCAGCTTCAATTGATGACAATGGCAATTTAATTCTTACAAATAGCTCCACCACTGTCTGGTCCAGCTTTGATAATCCAGTTGATACAATTGTTCCTTCACAAAATTTCACTTATGGTATGATTTTACAATCTGGGTTATACACTTTTCGTCTTCTTAGCTATGGAAATGTCACTCTTAAATGGAATAATAGTGTTACCTATTGGAGTAAAGGGTTAAATGCTTCTTTTAGTAGCAATAATACTAATTTAAATTCACCAACTTTAGGGTTACAAACAATAGGAACTTTATCTGTTTTCGATCAGTCGTTGCCTTCAATTGGAGCTATTTTGGTTTACAGCAGTGATTATGCAGAACCTGGTGATATTTTAAGGTATTTGAAGTTAGATAATGATGGGAATTTAAGGATTTATAGCTCTCAAATGGGTAGTGGAAGTTCTACAGTAAGATGGTCAGCTGTTGAAGATCAATGTAGGGTTTTTGGGTATTGTGGAGATTTGGGGATTTGTAGTTATAATGATACGGCTCCAATTTGCATGTGCCCATCTCAGAATTTTGAGTTGATTGATCCTCAAAATAGTAGAAGCGGGTGTAAAAGGAAAATGGAACTTAGTGCTTGTCCAGGAACTGTAACAATGTTGGATTTAGATCATACATTGTTACTTACATATCCTCCACAAAGTGTATTTGCCGGCGGCGCAGAATCTGAAGTTTTCTTCATTGCTACTTCTGCTTGTAGCTTAAACTGTCTTAGGGATACTGCTAGTTGTGTTGCTTCTACTTTATTATCTGACGGAACGGGCCAATGTTACTTGAAGAGGCCAGGCTTTCTTTCTGGTTATTCAAATCCTTCACTTCCATCAACTTCACATATCAAGGTTTGTCCTCCTGTGCTTCCAAATCCATTACCTTCTCTTGCTTCAGGCGAAAGTAATGGGTGGAAGGTTTCCGGTTGGATTCTGATTGTCGAAGGACTAGCTATCGTTTTCGGTTTGATCAGTGTGGAGACAGGTTTATGGCTTTGGTTTTCTAGAAATAGGCCAGGTTTCAGTCCATTGTCTGCTCATTATTCTCTTCTTGAATACGCTTCGGGTGCTCCAGCCCAATTTCGGTACAAAGAGCTTCAACGCTCGACGAAAGGGTTCAAGGAAGTTCTTGGAAATGGTGGATTTGGGAGTGTTTATAAAGGAGTCCTTGCTAATGGAATGGTTGTGGCAGTAAAGCAACTAGAAGGAATAGAACAAGGTGAGAAACATTTTAGAATGGAAGTTGCTACTATAAGTAGCACTCATCATCTGAATCTAGTAAGATTAATCGGTTTTTGCTCTGAAGGCCGCCATAGATTGCTAGTTTATGAGTTTATGAAAAATGGTTCACTTGACAAGTTCCTTTTCATCAATCAAAATGGGAAATTTTTGAGTTGGGACCAAAGGTTCAGCATCGCGCTGGGAACAGCCAAAGCTATTGCGTACCTTCATGAAGAGTGTAGGGATTGCATAGTTCATTGTGACATAAAGCCAGAAAACATACTTTTAGATGAGAATTACGCAGCAAAAGTTTCAGATTTTGGCCTTGCAAAGCTGATCAACACAAAAGAGCAACGGTACCGGACATTACAAAGCATAAGAGGCACAAGAGGCTACTTAGCACCAGAATGGCTAGCAAATCTTCCCATAACATCAAAATCTGACATTTATAGCTATGGAACGGTTTTGTTAGAACTAGTAAGTGGGAAAAGGAACTTTGAAGTGTCAGAAGAAACCCATATGAAGAAATTTTCAACATGGGCATATCAAGAATTCGAAAAAGGGAATGTAATTGAAATTTTTGACAAAAGAATATTGGATTCAAACGTGGAAATGGAGCAAGTGATCAGAGCAATTCAAGTAAGTTTTTGGTGTATACAAGAACAACCATCTCAGAGACCAAAGATGAGCAAAGTAGTACAAATGCTTGAAGGAATTGCAGAAATTGAAAAACTTCCTTCTTTTTATGCAAGTCCTGAAGAGTTTGGAAGTGAAATTGCTACCAGTAGCGTAAGCAATTATTCGATAGTTTCAGCACCAGCAGCTGCTACTACTACCACTAATACTTCATCTTCTTCTTCTTCATTTCAAGTTGCAGGTTCAGGTTTTAAAACTTCTGTTTCTGAGGGAAATTTAGAGAAGGCATCTTCTGCTCTTTTACTTTAATGAAATAAGTTTAACTTTTCTAATCTTGTTTGTGTAGCTTTTTTTTTTTTAACAATTGTTTGTGTAGCTTTATTGATATTATTTTTATTTAATTTTATGGTTTAAATTTGTGCTGAAGTTTGATTTTAGTTAATTTAATTTATTAGCTTAAATAAAATGTTTAGTGCACATAAGAAACATTCATTTTTTTAACATTTATCTGTAATCATATAAAAAATTCTTACTTCGAATGAAATTTATTTTCTTGGAACCCTTTTTTTTTTGTTGATATAGGAGTATATATTTGAAGAACATCTTTTAAAAAAGCCAATCTCTCGAGAAATTTAGCATTAATACCGGTTTAAATGAGAAAATTGAGTCAGTTCTAATTCTATTTGCTCAACTTTGTTTGATTTTGTATTAGGGGTATATATATAGATTCAGCAACCAAAATAAAAAATAATAATAATAATAATAAATTAGCAAAAGAACCGGATTATGCAATATAATGTAAAAAGTGGCCATTTACTACTTTTTAGTTCTCCAACTTGAAGAATATAGCAAAAGAGGCCCTCATTTTGCCATATGTATACGAAGGATCCCCACCGGTGTCGGTCCAGCACCCTGTATTTTTCGTCGACGTCTTTGACAACATATTTCGGCCATTGCGATTTTCCAGCGAGGCTTTTAGCTAGGGCAACACACGTTGCCTCGATTTTTTGGAGAGGAAAACCGCTTTTTCGGATGATTCCTATTTGAAACTCGACGAAAATCTCTTCCTTTCCTTGTTCCAACCTTGAAACCCAATGGATTAGATTGTCAGAAAACTCAACTTCTCCGACTGGTAAAAAAAATGGAAGCACAAGGAAACTCGACTGAAACATCACAGAAGCTCGATGACGACCTGGATTCTCGATGGAAACCGACTAGAAACTGGCAAGCCATGCAATGGTGGCGAGTTTTTTGATCGGTTTCTCGCGGAGCTCATGTCTGCAAACCCTAGCCGCAATTTTTCGACGAGGGATTTATGCTTTTGTTGCGTATTTCATCTGCTTCAGGCCACTTGACGTCGATTCTAAGGTCTTTGAGCTGTGGACCATTCCCCTTCGATTGACGGCAGGCAGCAGGTGGAGGAGAGCGGCGAGAGTGGAGAGGTTATTGTTTTTTTTCTTTTTAAATAAACAAAATTCGTTTGGAAGTTAAATTTAAAGACCCCATTTTCTTTTTAATTTAGGCATGGCCAGTTTCAGAAAATGAAAAGAAAATGGGTTCGGTTTCATATATACCCTTTGTATTATTCAAAAAGTTCTGAACGAATTTTTAAGTAGACCTTGGTTTGGGCTTAAGGTATCTTTATGTCCAATTGCTTATTTTAAGAAGGCTTCCTTTGATCCATCTCAAAGTATTTAATTAAGGCGACTGAGATGATCCATCTAAAATGATCGCCAAAAAAAAAACTAAAATGGAAAAAATTGTTTAATTAAGGCCGCTGAGATGAACAAATGCCTCATACATACATTAACCATTCAACTTTGCTGAATCTTTTGTGTAGAATTCTTAAATATATGTGAATGACTAATTTAGACTTGAAAGATATAAACATCCACCAATTTAACACATTCAAGTTATAAGCCACCTAGCAAATTCGTTGCACTTTTAACAATTTTATGTGCTAAAATAGCCACTTGCAAATTTTAGGTGCTAAATAGCCACTTGCAAAATTTAGAATTCTATTTGGGAATTTGTTGAGAATTAAGGGGGTTAAATTTATATTTAGCCATTAACAAATTAATCATATGCTTTTTTTTTTTTTTTTGACATAGATATCCTATTCTACTTGGGGGATATAGGGAATGAGATTGATAAGCCTTGAACCCGGGACCTCAGGTCCTAGGAAAGAGGTGCTTTACCACTAGGCCACCTCTTGGACTTAAATTAATCACATGCTAAACTTCACAAATTATCTTCTTATTATCATCTATAGTTTTAAACTTTTACAAATTGTTTTCTTATTATCATCTATAGTTTTAAACTTTTAATGAAATAGTTTGTTTAGCTTTAAAAATAAAACTCAAAAACCATTCATATTGTATCATTTAGGTTATTCTATATTTAACGGAAAATGTATGATGTGAAGATCTTAAGTTTAATTTCTACTAATCACATTGTTTTTACCAATTTGGTACATATTTAAAGAGGATTATTAATTTGTAGTATAGCCCATGTGATTGGCTTACTTATTCTATATCTGAAAATAAAAAAATATAATACTCTAGATGAAACTCCAAATATAAAAACTCTCTTGTGAGATATTTCCTGCATCTTAGGGTTGTAAATGTATACTCAATGATCATATATAGAAACATTTCGTGTACACACACAAAAGAAAAAACAAATGTGTGAGGACCACCATTGTTAGTTTCTTCTGAAGCAAATTTAGTAGCAGCTAGAATGAAGAAAGTAGAAAGAAAAATTTTTAAGCTACCTCTCTCTCTCTCCACCAACTTCTCTCTAGAAATAGTCTTCCTCTTCACTAGGGTTGAGCATGTGTTGCGATCCGTTGGGGATACCTATAACCCAACCCGCACTGGGTTATTTTTCCCCGATCCGTTGGGAAATGGGGCGGGATGAGTTTTAAAAATAGAACCCGCTTCGGGTTTGGGGCGGGGACGGGTTTTGACAGACTCGCCCTGTAACCCGCTAATGTAAAGGCAATTTTGTAATTTTATGCATAAATTGATTTGAACACTAGGTATATTATGTTGTGTTGAGTTGAGTCTGCCTTCCCCTTTTTGCCGTTTCTCTTCTCTACTCTTCTACTCTTTTTTTCCTTGACATTCTCCATCCAAAACCGCCACCGCACCTCCCATCTTATTCCCTTACCTCACCTCATCTCACCCACCACCGGAGTAGAAGAGGTAGGCATAGAATTTTTGTTGAACTTAAGCTTGTTGAACAAGAAGTCCAGTGTTTGAAGGTTTGTTTCTCATTTAATTTCATCGTTTTAATACTACCCAATTTTTAATTGAGCAGTTTCTTACTTTGATCGAAGTATATTGCCGGTCTAAAACATCCTTTAGATATGAGTTCTTGCTTTCTTTGGTACCGTTGTGGAGTGGCTTCTTTCAGTCTCTAGTTCGTATTTTGCAATTGAGATAAGTAGGATTAGATATTTACCCAAATGGGTCTATTTGATTGAACATTAAAATGGGTTTTACTTGGACACTAGCTAAGCAGTCAAGATTTTATTATAGAAACGAACTTTGCAGCTTTGAGATTTTGACTATTTTATGGTGTTGTCCAAGCTGGTTTTCTCAATCTTAATTATTGTAGAGTACAAATGCATATGCTAACGGGACTCTGTAAATGGTGATTTTTTTTGCAGTCATATTATTACTTAGCCCATTACAATGCTAAAAATAGTTTAGAACTGCAAATAGCTTGAAGATGATAACATTTGCTTTAAAATATTATGTTATTTTAATAAAAATCCGTGGATAAACCCGTCCATTTCTGATCCGTCCCGTGATCTGAAATGCTAACCCGCTGTGGGGACAGGGCGGGGATGGGGCAAGAAATATATGAGCGGGGCGGGGACGAGTTTTATGATATCCGCCCCGAACCCAACCCATGATCATCCCTACTCTTCACGGTGGTTTTTGGCTGCCGCCAGTGTTTTCACCGGTAGTAGCCACCACTTTGTTTATAGTTTTCTTTAATTTTTTTTTTACTTGTTTTCTAGTTTGTTTCTACTGTTTAGAGTTTGTTTTTTGGGGTTTGCTTTTGCCATCAAGACTTATTTTAGAGGTTTTCTTTCTTGTTTGTTTTTTGGGGGCAGATCTGCAAATGTTCTTAAGTTCTTGCTTTTTTGTTTTGTGGATCTATACATGGGATTATGAGTTGATATTCTTGGTCTTCTTTGCATGGATTGTTAGATGGTTGTTTAAAGCTAGAAGATGGTAACACTATTGTTCATTTCCAAGCTATTTTTGAAAGATCCAAGATTATCAATCAAAAACAATATTCAAATATGCAGCTTTTCAAGAGTTTTTCTTTTTTATTTTATTTAGATTTCAATATTGCTCACAAAATTTGTATGAATTTGTGTTTACTTGGTGTTTCAAGCATTTAGGCTTCTTGAATTTCTTTTGTATTTGTAAGCTTTTTACGGAAGTTGTATCCCCTCTTTTATAAATGAATTATCTTTAGTTAAAAAAAAAAAAAAAGATGGAGAAATTGGAATGAAGGTTTCAAAATTTTATAAAAGCTTCCATTACCTAAATGGGCCTTTTAAATTTCCACGTGCCATTACACACAACGCATACACTTTCACAACCAAAATTCGAGTTGACCCCTAACAATATTTATCTCCTCTAAGGCTCTAGACCTTAACCCACCAATGACCTCTAACCATTCTTTGTCTACTTACACAAAATCTATGTTAAAGCATCCAATGGCATCTTGAAAGGTCACTTTCTCATTCCTCACCCAAATTGGCTTTTCATTAAATACTTCTTCATTAATTAATTAATTACATATGCTAGTCTAGTTTGTCTTCTTACATCCATTCCATAGATATTATGAAAAGACAGAGGTGTCGATTTTGATATATCGCTTAACCATGAAAATTATCAACGGTTTGAATGTTAATCTAAAAGTATAAGGTTACCATATGGTGTTAAACTAGCGCTTATTGGCTTCATCATAATTTGCTTATAGAGTATAAGATTCTTAAAAATGAGTTGTAAACCATTTACCAAAACTAGTTAATAAATGGTTGATAAGTAGCTGAAATGTAGTAGATTTATTTATTTAAATTATTTGATAAATAATTTATAGACAATAGTACGATTATTTGTGAGCGAATTATAAAAGGAAATTAAATATATTTTAGTAGAATAAAATATGAATGATATAATTATATTGGAATTTTTAAAATAATAAGATATAATAGTTTTTTTATTTAGTCAAACATTTTCTGCTTATAAGTACAAAAGAAAAAAAAAGCAGCAAATAAGTTTTGATAAACAAATCATTAGATTGCTTATAATTTAAAAATTGTTTATAAAGATATTTAACCAAGTAAACACCCCCAACATACCACAAATGTTATTTTGGTAGGTTTACTTTCTTGTGCTTAAGAAAAATTATCAAAATGATGAAAGGCTATGCAATTACAACAAAGCTTTGTGCTGATCAATCTCCAATTTCGTTGGACTTAACTTATATATGTTTGTCAACTCTAAAGTTAATTATAGAAATAATCACTTAATTAACTTTGTAATGAATTATTAAGATAATTAATTAGGGAGATGTCAATAATTATGTAGGTCATAATTTTTAGAGGTTTATAACAAATGTTCTTCCTCCACGATGGCTATGGTGATGTGATGCAATTTGCGTGTACTCTCCACTCTTTAATTCTATTGTTGTATATTGATAATGACAATAGTATTAGTTTATAAGAAGGAGATTAAAAAAATATTGTACATCATAATTAGATATTTTTAATTAAATAAATATATGATTTTGAAATTAAATACTACTTTAAATATAGAGCAGTTATTCTTAAATTAATAATTAAGTTTTTTTTTTTTTGCAAAAAGTTAATAATTAGGATTGAATATATAAATTTATTTTTAATTAATTATTTGCTTATTTGACCAAAAAAGGAAAAACTTATTTAAATGAACATGTCTCTATTCTACTGTCGTCTTCTTTCCTGCAATAATGGAGATATTTAAAATCAATAGTCATTCATTGGTTCCAATTTTCAACCCAATGAAATTGGAACATGCGGGGGGAAAAAAAAAAAGAAATTGGAACATGCATCTTTTATTTCATTTCAAAATAAAATATATAATAAAAAAAAAATTTGATGTCTTCAAAATATATATATATATATATATATATATATAATAGAGACTTCTCTGCAACTTGTACATAAATGGTCCCATGTTAACTAATAATTTAATTAATAGTTGTGTATTTACGCAAACACTCCGTGTTTGAAATTGAATCATTATCAAATAAATTCGTGTCTTACCACAACATCTAACAGTTATTAGTCGCTCGAAAAGATTTTTAATTTTCATAAATTGTATTAAAATATTAAATAAGTTGACTTTTATTTATATGTCTAACACTTTTTTTTTTGTCATCATTTATAAATGTAAAAATAAAACTGTTAATGAATATATAATTGTAACATTAATTCGTGAATGGATATGGAGCGAAGGTAATTAATAATTCAAATTAAGGTTGGAATAACCCTTAATTGTTTTAGTTATCTTCTTATCTATTATGCCTAATAACGACAAAATTGCTTGCAAATACAATGTCTAAACAATATTTGAGAAATCCATTTAAAAAAAAACAATAATTAAGAAATACTATGATTAAATTTAGCATAATGGGTGCAAATTAAAGATAATCTCTTTGTTATCAAATGATATATCTAAGAAGGAATAAGTATACCTCCTTTTTCAAGCTTTAAATGATGGTGCCTTGGAATTATATAGGTCCAAGGAGGGAGGCCAAATAATTTTGTTAAACCAATATCCATGTTCCCACTTACAAACACGCAAACAATTTTTTGAAAAAATGTTACAAGAAGATTGATTTATTCCTTATTCTTATTTTCCACACTCATTAAAATAAACTGTTTACCTATAAGTAATAGTGTAATTGAAAAACATCCATTTATGTCTAAAAATAACAAATATTTTAGCATAAACTTTTTTTCTAAAAAGATAAATATAAATGAACAGAAAGAGTAATTTGGAATATGAACTTAATTATGTAAAAATTATATATAACATGTAAAAAATAATTATAATAAACCTTGAAATGGCACATAAATGATAGTCTAATAATAAATGCATGTATAACTTGACCATAGATTCTGAATCAATCTTTCTTTTTTTTTATTTAAAAAAAAAAAAACCATTGAAATAAGACCGGTCTTATAAGAATAAAATGATAGGAACGTTAAGAAAAACGCCTAAAATATCCTAATTAACACATATTTATGGTGGTGTTGGTGATATTACATGGAGAAAGTAGCTGGGGTCAGCAGAGTTGGTAACAATTCTATTCTCGAATACAAATAAGTTGAATTCATTTCCTCTCTGTATTCGAGGCATGTGAGTTTATATGTATGGTTAAAAAAAATATAGATATTACATGGAGGAAGGTCAAAGAAAGTGACTTTCATAATGGTTGTAAGAGAAGAGAGCCATATTTGTGGAAATAGGGTGAGATCTTTTCTTTTTCTCCCACTTGTTGTTCTCTAGAGAGAGACTGATGTAGCCACAATGCAGGAAATCGTGACATGTGCCACTGTTCAAAGGAAAGTTCTTTTTGACTTGCTCTCAAATTTAAGCTCATGAGATATTTATAAATTTTATGGCTTTTTATCTATTTATAAAAGAAATTAAGAAAGAAGAGGAAGATGGTTTTCCTTTGCCAATTGCCATCTTTTTGTGCTCATGCTTATAAAGATTTCAGTTGGATAAATACAAATGATGCTTCTTGTAAAAAACCAAAGAGAATGGAAGTTTCTGTAATTTTTTTTTTTTGTAGGGCTTTGCTACTGTTGTAAAAATTTTATTAATCATATCATAAATAAAATAGTAAAAATCAATGGGAAAATATTAATTAGATGTGTAATAAATTAAGTATAATCACGACATTAATTGAGATGTAATCGTATTGTGACCATTGTGGTTAATAAGAGAATAATTGAGATAATAAAAAAAATATTCTCAGATAAATTTTGTAAAAACTATAATTTCACCACTTCTGAAAAAATTTGATTAATTACACCCAATGATATTTGACCAATTTAACCGCTAACGGACATAAGGAACTAGTAAGATACTATCTCTGTATTTTTCATTTTTTTACATTCACTTTTAACTAATACCAATAAAATTAATTTTTCACCAATAATAAAGTAAGAATAATAATAATAATGACTAATCTTTTAAAAAAATTTATTTTTTCATCCATATAAATAAAAAATAATTATAAAATTTACTATAAATAAAAATTAAAAAATACACTTAGAAAGAAAAATATAAAAAAAATGAAAAATGGAGACAGTATTAATTACTTAATAAAATTTAAATTTAAATTTAAGCTATACAAAATTTTACAGATTATAAAACTTTATCTAGCTATCACAACTAGTAAAATTTTCTCTAATAATTGGAATCTAGAAATCGAATTCGAGATCTTATTCAAGGTAATAGATTAAGTGGTAAAATTGTTGATATTTTGTTTTGCGGTAATCAAAATGTACATATGTAATATTAATTAGTAATTAATATGATCAATAATTGAGGAGGGTAGATAGGTGGACCGCCGACACGTGCCGATTATCACCGACCTATGGAAGACAAAGTCATTAGTCATGCATACGGATTGACTTTCAAAAGACAAAATTAAAATTAAAATAAAAATGTTTTGAAATTTTAGGATTGGATTGAAATGAAATGGAAATGAAATCTATTCCACCGAAAGTGCATTTTTAACATGCTAACGTGGAATTTGGATTACTACTTCTCCCTTACCACACACGTTTTACCATTTTTTTGTTGCTTGATTACCTAAGCTTTTTAATTAAAATCAATCATATTCTTAATCCTAATCCTACTCTTAATTAATATCATCCTCCTTTACCATTTCAATTCAAATTGTATTAGATGGACCGCCATTTGTATTGTACCTATATTTCAATGAGTTTACAATTTTAATCGAGCTAATCCAAGCTAATCATATTGTGATATAGTTAATCTCTTTGCATCTTCGTAGAATTTATAAGAAATTGCAGTTTTTAATTCAATACAAGACAACGATTGTGTTCGTAATAATAGTTTTTCAAGTAATACTTAGATTATGAAATATAAAAGATTAAATGACCCTTTTAAAAATTAACTTTTTATGTATGAACTTTCAACATTTTATAACATTACTCAAATGTATAACAAGCTAATTACTGTAAATGCTTTAAATTTACCCTAAAAAGTTGTTTTAGCATTTAACCTATATTTTGTAGTGTTTGAATAAGTGAATTTTAAAGTATTGTTTACCAGTTTAATTAGCATTATCAAATGCTAATTGTTTAGCCTATTAGTGTTAGCAAGGGTAGAGGGTTTCTTTACATTAAAAATATTGTTCAAATTTAACTTAGATTGCACATTTATTAGTCTTGATAGTGTGCTGCTTTTGTTAGTTGTGAGTTTTCAATATAATATTCAAAACGCGATTTAAATAACTAATTTTGTGCTCTACTTATGTTATCTCCATCCATTTCTTACAAGATGATAAACAAGAAAATTGTTTTTAGTTTGATGGTGACACTCCATGAAAATTAGTCGTGGGTTTGTGTACCTCTATATGCCTATTGACTTCGCCTTTTTGTTACCAACCCTCACGCACTAATTCACCTTCATCGTAGCATCATTACGTTACTTCAATTAATTAAAATTTTTAACCAATGTGTTTTAGATATAAAGTGATTGAGACTTCCCAATATGAAAAAATCCCATATGGAGAAGGTTTTTCTTGATATATAGATGGATTAGTTAGAGTTCGTTGAATTTCTGAATATGCAAAAATTAAATCATAACTTTGCAATAGATGTATTAGTTTTATTAGTCAAATTTTAATCTTTTTCTCATAATCTATCAACATAATAAAATTTAATGAACCAACTGGTTAAACTAGCCTTAACCATCAAACGTTTAAATCAGTTTTAACTATTGATTTTGAGTTGTTCCTCAAATCGTAACTGAAACAAACCGCCAATTGAACCATGCATTTATACACAGGCCAATCCTAGTCCAAACTTTTAGAAACTACCGATTTATGAACCATTAGGTGTGTGTGGAAGGAGAGTAGAAGAGATGATTTGATTAGAATTTTTGTTTTGTTTTTTTTTTTTTTTTCTGGATTATCCACCTGGTATTCCAAAGTATGATTGCTTTTAAAGCCGTTTAATGGCTTCAAACTAATTCAGATCGAGGTATGGCAGGAACCATTAAGGTCAGTGCCTCTGGCCCTTAGGGTGCTGCATTTTCAAGAATCGAACCTGTAATTTTTTTTGTTAAACTGGAACAGTTCTACCAACTAATTCAATCTCTTGGGTTGAAATTTCTGACTTTGATGCTTATTTCTTTACCTATTTTGGAAGCAAATTGTTCCCATCTACTTTTGAAAACCAAGTCAAAACAAACTTAAGAACTTGATAACTTCCATTGTGTCAATGTTATGTGTGTTTATATTACAGACACTTTAATTGAACCAAAACTTGGAAAAGCAAACAAATAATTTTAATTTTATGTTAAAGTGTTTTTGTTGTTAATCATTGCATTAATTTAGTAAACCAAATTTCCTTCTTAAGTAAATCAAATATTCTCTCAATCTATACCAATAATTCAATTTTCTAAATGCATCTTAAATTATATAAAAAGATTCATAATTTTTAAATTTAAAGCTTAGCTAGCCTATTAAACTATTATTGCATGGTCAATGGTATAAGACCATAAACCTTTAATTATATATGTCTCGAAAGAATGTAACTTTAGAATATTACATTAATGTTTTTACATCATTACAATTGCTTGATTAAAAAAAAATATATTGGTTTCGATATTAGAAATTTTGTCTCTCTTGATTAGGGGTTTAATTTGGAACTTTGAATGTGAACAAATTAAGAGAATCGCCATTTAGATGAATTCTGCAATAATATTGAAGTCGAATTAATACTAATACCAATGTTGTTATTATCACTCCAAAACATTTAATTTTTTGAATTTTAGACAGAATATTAACATAATAAAACTAATTTTCCATTTTAAGTAAATCAAAAGCACACATTTTCACTCAAAATGCACTTATATGTCCATTTTCTAAATAAATAGTATATCTTAAATTATGCAAGGAGACAATCATAATTGTTTTATTTATTTATTTATTTTAAATCCTAGCACATATTGATACAATGGGCAAAATCATACATAAACCTTTGATCACAAGTATGTCCATGTGTATGGACTAAGATAACTATGATATAAAAAATAAATAAATAAATAAATAAAGTTAGTGGAGCAACTTTGGTATTGTTTATTTTATTTATTTTGCACAACAAAGATAAATTCTTTTGTAAATATAACCTAGTACCAACCTCTCTCTCTCTCTCTCTCTCTCTCTCTCTCTCTCTCTCTCTCTCTCTCTCTCTCTCTCTCTCTCTCTCTCTCTCTCTCTCTCTCTC
>CATIWJ010236890.1:0-17212 GCA_949640765.1 Croton laevigatus | reverse complement strand
TTTTGAGGTTTGATTTCATGGTTTTTATAGGGAAGAAGAATTCTGTGATTTAAAATACACCAAACTTTGAAATTTTGCAAACAAATTTTTTTTGGGGGGAAACAGGGGCAAAATTTTGGGTGCATTTCGCGGCACTTTTTTTCCCCTTTTACTTACCACAACCCGCCATTTATTTTAAGATGCAACCAAAATATAAAGCACCTCTATGGTGAAAATTCCCGCCTCCCCACAAGGTTTTTCACCTCTGACAGGCGCGTGTTTTTCCTTCTCCGCGTCAGAATCCACTCCATCAGATGTCATCAGCTGTCTCTTCTTATCTACCTTCTCTCTCTTCCTTTTTTGGGGTATTTTGGGAAGAAAAAATTGAGAAAATTTTATGGTGAATAGTAAAAGTCTCAGTTTTATTGGAACGGAGGTAGTATAAATTTTTCCGATAGTTGGAAGACAACTTTGAGACATATTTGAAATCTTCTCATTAAGAATGACGTTTTGATATAAACCTTGGCCTGTTTTGCTGCTATTCTCAACAACTCAGGCAAAAATTGTCGATCAATTTTTTGGAATTTTATGGACAAACATCATTTTTTAGCCTTTTTTGGTTGTACATTATCCCTAAAAAATAAGGCCGTATTTCGATTACTCGCAACATGCTATTTAATTTGGTACGTTTGTTTCGTTCTTTCAAAAACGGAAATTAAGTTTTTTGGTAGCAAATTTTAGTTTAGCACTTCTGTCATTAATGACTAAAGAAAGCAAAAAAATTACTTTTTGGTCCTTTATGACCAGTTGAAAACTAGAGAACTGGCTAGAAATACTACCATGTTATGAAATTGTAAATTGCTGTATTAGTATTACAAATTGAAGTTGGGGTATTGATTTGTCACAACCCTAAAATTGGAGTACCGTCTCTGAAATTTATCCTTTTAAGAGATTAAAATGTGCTCTAGTAGTCATTTATTTCATTAATGTCTCCACATTAAGGTATTCAAATGTTCAAACCATCTTGGGGATAACTAAAGGGGAAAAAAAAAAGGTATTCAAATATTATTTCAAGTTTTTCTCAAAACCTATATCAGAGAGTGAACATTCGGCTTGTTATCGATCCATTTTTTTTTTTTGTTACCTTATAAGCTATGTTCAAATACTGCTTTGTTGCAACTAACTAACTAATCCCTTTTTTTTTTTAACAGAGATATTGATTTCCATTGATAAAAGTTTTCGGGGTACAAAGAGCTTGAAAAATCAAGCTAAGAAATAACATATTCATACAATTTTCACAATTTTCAACAATATTCAAATCTAACAATAGAAAAAAAAAACTTAAAATACTAATAGATCTGAATATTGTTGTGCAACCAACAAAGACTCTTGAAATCTTCAAGAGAAATGTAAGCCAAGAGATGATTTGTGTACTGTGTAAAACAACCACTACAAGTGCAAGGTGATTAAATAATAGCTGAACAATATTATGTTGACAAAAATGTCTTTGGCCATTTTCTTAACAAAACTAATGAGGTTTATAAATTTGAAAATGAGAAAGAATATAAAACGTAGACTCTAAAACTTAAAAATATTTAATCATACCCGAGATAAAAGTCTCAAAGCCAGTGACATAGCCAGTCGAGTAGGGAAGAAGGTCCACTTTTTTAGCAGCAGAGCAGCAGCGGCGGTAGTGGCAACAGAAACAGATGTGGCTGGCAATCTGCTGCATTTTTACCTAAAGAAAGAAAGATGAAGTAAGAAGAAGAGAGTGGGAAGAAAGTAAGATGTCTACTGTTTTGATTTTAATGTTTTTTAATTTTTTTTTTTATAACAGATCAAAAGGATGTTATTTTAATCTGTTATAAAAAAAAAATTCAATTAATGAAATGGTGCATTTTGAATTAATGAACACACCATTTTGTACTTTTTTCTTCCTTCCTTCCTTTTTTTTTTTTCTTTCTTTTTTCTTCTTTCGGCATCCGCTGCTACATTTCTGGCGAGCATCCACACTTCCTAACTTCTATTTTTTTTTTCCCGAAAACTATAGTGCCCAACGCCCCCAAATGGTCCCTATCTCCTTAAAGTCTTCAAAGATCAATCAAAAGAAATATCAAACAGAGAAGAAAGTCCATGAACAAACATATATGCATAGTGGTCCACAAAATTGAATCATTTCACTCTCACAATACAGATACTCAGGACTAAGTATATTTTCGCATAAGCGGTTAACAAGTTGTAATGCATTATTAATGCAGCAGTGAGAGGCATCAATCTAGAAATGTCATCTCTAGAGGCGGCCAAAGAAAATTCAGCAATTTTATGGGCTCAAACAGGATATTATATTATTATATCATTTTATAATTAAGACAAGAAATTATGAGTGGTTCCAAAACGCGTATCTTTGGGAACATATTCGTAAACGACAATTGATTATCAATTTTTAGAAGAATAATACTTCTCAATATTCCCATTATTATTGTTTCTACTTGGTTACATCTTATATGTTTTATTGTCATTCATGTACCGAATCTAAACCAGATATTAATAGTGCTCTGTTCAAGAGTAGAAGAAGGAAGGTTGTTACTTTTTGACTAAATCTTTGATACACACGAATGGGCATCCCAAAATTGTTGGAGTCGGTTCTTGGTTTGGTTTGGTTTGGTTTGTACTGAGGGAATTCATTTAGTTTAAGCAAAGTTAAGGTATGAATATGGTATAAATCAATGTATTTAGACCTTAATTTGGTAAGATTCTTATTACATAATCTATCTTTATATTATGTGAGAAAAATTGAATACTCTATAAGACTAGAGGTTTCTGACCAAATATTATGAATCCACAACAAACAGCAGAATCTTAACAAGTCAAAATAGCAGGTTTTATTTGACTATATTAATATTCTTAATCTTCAGTGTTTCTTCGCAGCCGTGTGAAATCAACATTTTCAGTGCCTGCGTTACTCAAATGCCTTTTATTTTTTCTAAATTCAACAATTCTGTAGGTCCGAGTATTTATCGGTAGGAACCGACTTTTTTTTTCCAAACCGGTTTTTTGAGAGCCGACTAGACGAATTATTGGTTTTGTAGTCTATAATTTTTCGTTTTATAGTGTCTATAACCCATCAATAATTGAAACGAACAAACTGAAGCATGCTTAGAGTTGACTCAAACCAACACATTACAGAACAAAACCAATCAGTCCGATTTGATTGATTACTGATACTCAATCAAGTTGGTCAGGATTTGGTAGCCCATTTTCCATTTCTTTTGTTCTTCAATTGAAAGATCCAACTTGCATTCTAATTTAATACAAAAATATCAACAAAATAATAATTCAAGAATCCTGTATCATTTCCTTAAAAAAAAAATCTTGTATTTGAGTTGTATGATACAGATTATTACTATAACCCATAAACTCCTCAATTAATCATAGGAGTTGAGTAATCCAGATGGAGATAATGTAGAGACTCGTTATGGAGGATCCCTGGCAATCCATTTTTTTTTCTAAGGTTGATTATAGATATCTAAATTGTAGGTACTCATTTCAATCTAACTTGAATGGGACGAATAAAACCTGCTCTGCTAATGAATAGGAGGGGATGGATTTTTTTAAAAAAAATTTTAACTGACCCGCTCTATATTGTTATATAAAAATATATATATTTTATTTAAAATATTAATTTTTAAACAAAATCCTTGTGATAGATCCCCTCAACTTGTGCTTTAAATTGACTCGTTGTAAGGCGGATTGCAGGTACATCGAGCAGGACCGGAACGGGTTTTGCAAAACTCGCCTCGAATATGCACATGATCGCCCTAATTTTTTCCATTCATGATTGTAAGAACTTGCTATGTATTATCTCTAACGTTTTAGTTAATTGTATTAGAAGACAAACTAATGAAGGTGTGAATAAGCTAGCTAAAGCATGCTCGTCACAATGTTTGGTGGATATTCTATCATGTTTATCCGAACTTTATTAGTAATAGAATAGTTTTTCCATTAAAAAAAAAACACATGGGGGTTACTAATGGGTCTAGTTAACGCCTCACTCATAAGGATGTAAAAGAAATCGAATTAAACCAATAGTAAGAGGTTCAGTTCGTTTTGTTAAGAAAGTATAGGTGTTCGAGTTTAATTTGAACTTCAATTCAGTATTCAAGTTCAATTTGGATGATGTTCAAGAATATTTAAGTTAGATTCATTAGCTCAATTCGAAAGTTTAGTTCAAATATTCGAATCATGTTTGATTCGTTAACACGATTCGAATATTCGATTTCAATAAGAGTTCGTTTACCTTTAAATTGCTCTTATCGTTTTTCAATTCAGAAGTTTGATTCGAATAAGAGTTCATTTATATGTAAATTGTTCCTAGTTAATTAGTGAATAACATAAAAAGATGTCATTTGATAGGGTTCGCTAAAATGTTTGCGAATTATTGTATTCGATTCGAGTTCGATTAATGAAATATTTAAATTCGAAAGTTTGGTTTATTTAAAAATTGAATTCGAATCGAATCGAGTTTTTTCCAAACTGAAGCAACGAATAAATTTCAAACCATTTGGTTCGTTTACGGTTCTACTCACTAAATAGGCCAACTGATTATAGGCGTAATTGTCTTTTTTTTGGGCTCACTTTTTAAAATTCGGAGGACCAATCACATTTAATTATAAACACCAAACAAGATTAATATTATGTTTAAATTTAACTTTGCAAGTTAAAAATAGTTAAATTTCGATGCCGTATAGTTAAATTTTGACCAAAGTTTAGTATTATAATAATTAAGTGAAAATTAACTAAAAAACTAAATTTGTTTGAATGAAAATTTAATACATTTAATTGGTATTTGGGTTGAGTTGGACGTAAGGTAGCAAGTAAGCCAATGAATTTGGATGAGGGGGGAAACAGACAACATAAGCTGTCAAATAAGTTCAACAGCTGATAAGGTCAATAAAGTGGTCCAACTTTTGTATCCAAATAGTCATTTTGCCAACTAATAAGCTCCTTCCAGTCAATTTTGGACAGCTTTTTTTGGTGAACGAATCTTTATTTTTTTCTCCTTTCTTTGTACATTCATCAACTCGTTTTGTATAGCAAACCAACAACATACCATGCAACTGGAACATATCTATTTTATTAGTACTATTTTGTTTTTTTAAAATCTTTGAAAGAAACCCAATCCCATTTAGACATTTGCTTGGAATTTTCATATAATCCTGATATTTCAGTAACAAAACACACTTCTTGTGAGGACCAAATTGAAAGAAATTTTCTTTAATCTTTCTAAATTTTCTCTTTTGAAAGTGTCTAATTTTCTATATACAAAAAACATTCCAAAATTCTAACTAATGGACTTGCAAGATTGATAAATAATAAGCCTTAATTAAGCCTAAAACTGAAATTTGATACTACACTAGCTAGTAGTAATTAAGTGAATCCCCATTATTCAGAGATTCTGCTGAAACATTCTTCCTGAAATTGCAGCTGCTAATGCTGCTGTAAAATTGGGATCTTTTGTCAAAGAAGAAGCCATTTGTTCGACCAAGAACTGCCTTACTTCCGGCGAATCGGTTTTGGGTTTAGAGTTTCTTGCATCATCAGTGGTGGTGGTGGACTTATTATTAGCGAGATCAAGAGTAATGGTTGGTCCAGATGAAGCAAGTGATGTCGAACAAGGCACTGAACCAAGTGTAAGATTCCTCGAAGTAGAGACCGAAGTTGCCTCCATTTGTGAAGGATGTGGATGGTTATGCTCTCCTTCATAAGTTGCCACCAAAACAGATTGGTCTTCAATGCTTCTTTGAACCTAAATTAATGAAAAACAACCAATTAATACATTATTACCTAAACTATTCTATAAAAACATAGTATTTTGAGGTTATTTTATGTTAAGTACCTTCTTTTTGACCGGGCAGCTTGGAGCAAAAGAGCATTTGAAGTAAGCTCTTGGAGAAGGATTGTCTCTTGTTACCTTTTGCCCATATTTCCTCCATTGATATCCATCTTTCACTATCTGCAACAATCAAAGATGTATAAATAAATATATGCTTTTGCTTCAAATTGAACTTCTTGTAATCTGGTTTGTCCAGCTTATAAGCAAAGAGAAACACGCTTGAAAACTAACTACTTAACTTTAATTAATAATAATAATAAAAAAAAGAGGCTTAATTACCAGGCTTGTATCAGATGCTTCTGTCCGAACATAAGCCCTTGAGATTTTTGCTTTGACAACTTCTTGTCTTACTTGTTTCTTGCAAGATTCTTCATCTGTCGAGCTACTTTCAGAATTCCCATTCATCGTAATCGCGATATTATTATTTTTGTTGTCATTATTGTTATTACTGCTTTCAGATTTTCTTTTTCTTGAAGGACTAAGTTGTTTCTGGGTCTGATTTTTCGTCATATAATCCATTAACTGAGTTTTCAAAGCATTGTAATTTTCACACATAACTGTTAGCATTTCTGTGAGCTTCTTGTTCTCTTCACTCACTCTGTTCAATTCCTCTACCAAAGCTACACTCTGTAAATAACGTAATTAATTGTCTGTTAACCCCAATTCAAAGAAAAAGATTCATTATTTTTAAATCAGATTAAATAGTTAATTAATAATTACCTCTTCTTTCAATGAAACTTTCTTTCCCAACTCCATAAAATGATTGCTTTGAACTTCTTTCACCGCCATGACATTTCTTTCTTTAATTTGAGCTTGACTTTCTTCAATAACACGTCTGGGATTAATATTAAGATCTAGAGAAGTGTCAACCCAAGAAGAACTATAATCCATAACTTAATTTTTTTAAAAAGAACTCAGATGATGAGAAATCAGAACTTTCTTTTTTCTTGTTTTTGACAAATAAATATATATTGGAAGAGAAAACCCTAATCTTGAAGCAGGAAACAACTCTTGATTAGTCTTTTATAGCAAGAAACACAAAAGAAGAGAGGTTGAAGAGCTCTACTCGTTTTGAAGCAAGTAGGAGGAAAGGGAGTGTAGGAGAGAAAGAGAAGAGGTTAATGGATTTATTTAGCAAATGGGAAGGAAATGGATCGGCCTATATAGAGAGAGAGTAACAAAGAATAATAAAATAAAAATAATTGAAAAAGGAGGAGGAGAGACATGTCGGTTCAGAACAACAATTTTGTCAAAGTCAAGAGCGCCCACCAAAAGAGCGATACCATAAGCAAGGGAGGTGATACTCGCGCATGTGCGGCATAACAGGGCTTGGACATATTGTCATCCAATATTTTACAAAATATTTTACAAAAATTATAAAATGTATAAGTTTTGAGTTCTATTCCGACCAATCACGCTTTTAATTAATCACATTGATAACATCAATTTAGTATAAAAGAGTGAGTTATTTTTATTTTATAGCCCATAATATTATCTATTCTATTTATTCCTTTGTATTAAAATTTTTTTAAAAAAAAGTATTTTTATTATTTTTTTTTTTGCCATGAAAAAAGTATTTTTATTAGTACAATAGAAGATTTAGAAGTTTAATGTTGACCAAATGTTCCATTTTTCGTTGGGTAGCTATCCAATTTTTCATATTATTATATTTTGGGTACTACTTTGTCATAATGATGGGGTCTACCAATTTATATTTGTATTTTAATTTTACTACTATTAATAAGAATTTGGTCTTTCTTTCTTTCATGTCACGTCTTGAATTTGAAATCATTTTCCACGTTATTATACATTCATTCATTACTCTATTGTCTTCCTAAAAGGCCATTGTTTTGTTCCTCTTGCATAAAGTGATTCCTCTTTCTTTATTTTATTTATCTTTTTGTTGTTGACATCAAATTTGCTTATTCTCCATAAAGGCTTCTTTTGAAATAAATTTTTTTAAATCTAATTAATTTATAGTAAAATTATATTGTCTTTAACATTTATTACAAGAAAACTATTCTTGAAATATATAGTATATTTATTTTGCATGTCAACGGTTGGTAAGAGAAAGTAACTAACTAAACATAATTTTATAACTAAAGAAATACAATAATTACTTCCCTTTTTTTTTTCACCAAAACATGACAATTTCAAAACCATAGATAGACTAAGTATTGACAGTAAGTATATATCAAAGTGGTGGAATTTATAATCTACGAATATATTTTAATTTTGTTATTTTCATCAGAATACCAATTCTTTGAAGAAAAGTAACGGAAAGAAATTAGTTTAGCAAATGACTTAAAGATCCATGCATTTTTTATACAAGTTGTTAATTCAACTCAATCTAGGCATTAATCAAATCGCCTCCTTCTGACTTTTAAATTGTAGAACGAACGGACGAGTTTGGTGTCTCACACACATCTACATTTAGTTTTGCACTTGGTCAAGTCTATGGTCATACCATTCATTCACCTTTTAATAATCATTTGACTTTGTATTATCCCAACTTTATAATTAAATTTAACAAAATCTATGTGTATTCGGTGCACTTTATTTTATGTTTTTGGGCCATGATATCTAGTAATAAAGGAATATTCCTATGTTTTACCATATTTTTATAATTTTTTTAATCTTTTTTTAGTGGATAAAATTATTCTTGAATTTTAAATTAATTATACAAATACACCATTTTGTCTAATTTTTTTGTTAAAATAATGGTAAAGAGATTTAATTATATGGTTGTGCAAAGTTTAGGGATTAAAACTGAAATGTTCAGAGTTGAGGGATCAACCACGCAAATACAAAAATGATAGCATTTTGTCTTGCCTTGAACCTTAGAACGCGCTTGCAACTCCGGTTGCTGGTTACGATTCGGACCCTAAGATTCCAATGACCATAGCCGGCAAGGTAGGTTCCGTTCTTCTCCTTTTCATGTCGCCGATCTATTGGTAGCCTCAATTCGAGTGGATAACGACCGGACGACAATGAAAAAGGGGATTGAAGCTACGGGTTGACCCGAACTCAAAACGGTAACCCTACTGGAAATAGCTTCTTCGGCCACAGTTTGGGACGGTTCAAGGGGTCTATCTTGATCACTAGATTGAGTGGAATGGTTTTCTAGCCTTGGTTGCTAGATTGGATGAAGGAATGGTAAGGTTGCTTTAAAAATTTTCTTTTGCCTTCAAAAATGTAAATTGTAGAAGCTTAAGCTTGAGAGAAGTTCTAAAAAGGAAATGAAAGGAAAGGAAAAGAAAGAGAGAAAGTGCTGGGAAAGAAAGGAGAGAGGTTGTGGTGGTGGCGGCTAGCGAAGTTCCGTTTGGTAGCCGGAAATTATGGTTCGGTGGCAGGCTGGAACAAGGTTAAAGAAGACAAAATATTAAAACAGTCCCTTAATTCTTGAGCTTTTTCAAAAGGGCCCGTAAAATTATATTTTGGTCGTTCTACCGTTATTTTAATAAACAAAAAAATAGACAGAATGGTATATTCGCTCAATGGAATTGAAACTCAGGTACATTTTTGTCCACTAAAAAATGATAGGAGGAAAATATAGAATATGATAAAGCACAGAGAGAATTTTATAAATTTTTCTAAATATAATAATATTAAAACCATGATTCTAATGCATAAAATAATATAATTAATTTTTATTAAAAAAAAACTCTATGAACCAAAATTCCTCTCTTTTGCCTTCTCAATGCTACTGTCGGTGTTCTTCACTAGCGATAGCCTTTATCTTTTTTGTTTTTATCTTTTTTGTGTTTTTTATTTAAATTAAGTCTCTGTTGCATTTTTGTTCTTCTGATTTATTTACTCAGATCTTGAACTTTTGTCCCTGCTTTAGGGGAGTTTTGTTTCTTCTTTTGTGAAGGTAGTTTTTTTTTTTTTTTGTGTTTGGTTTATGAATAATGGAAAAATGCTTAGAAAAATTGAAAAGTGTTTTGTAACTTTTTTGAACACGTACTTACTTTCCCTTGTATATGGAAACATATTTTTTTCATCTCAAAGCTCGCGAAAGTTGAATTCCACAATAAATATTATATTATAAAATAAAACTATAACATTTATCCTGTCTAGATTTAATTATAAATAAACATATTAATATAATTTATAGTTATTTTGAAACCTTTCTTGTATTGGAACTAAACGGAATGATTTTAATGATAATTTAATTTTTTTTTTTATTTTTCTGGAAAATTGCTTTTAGAAAAGTTAAATTATGCCAACCAAACCGCCCCTAGAAAAAAAACCAATTTTCCAATCTAATTTCGTTTTAAAACAATTTATCAAAACATGTTACACAACACCTTGAATATACAAAATGCCTAAAATCCATCGTTGTCGGGAGTACTTTTCAACAAACAAAATCAGTCACTCATGACGACGAATTCTATATTAAGGAAAAAAAAACTACGAATTCTATACAAAAAGCCTAAGACTGAATCTGTTGTCATGCCTCAGGAGATTCAGTTTTGTGATTTATTCAAATTGTTGCGGAGAGAACGTATTCTTCTAAAAGGAGAATTGGTACATGCATATTCAGTAGAGCATATGTTCTTTTAAAGCAATGAGATTTGGCACTGGAAATATAATTAAGCATTACGCTGTTTTCCAGTACACAAACTATATATATATATATATATATATATACACACGCGGATGTAGGTAGGGAGGTCGAACTTAGTCCGTTAGAATTCGAGGATAAATGTTTTACTATCTCTGCTGGCTCTCAACTACAACTAAATAAGTCATCCGTGACACCGGATTTAGTTTTGCAGTAAATATGTCATCAAGAACAACGGTTTGGTGTTCAATAGCTCCCTTTCCCCAATATTGCACTAAATTTCTCATTACGGGCAATTGATTTATTGTAATAAATTAATCTTCACATGTTGCATAGTTGATTTCGTAATACACTTAAAAGGAATAGAGTAGTATTGTCTCCCTCCCTTTCTCTCAATTTTCAATAAAATTATTGATAGTTAAAAAAATAAAAAAAAATCATAAATTAAATATGTTTTGTATATATTTTTGTATTTTGATTATGTTAGACTAGCCTATCCTTCTATTAGAATAATTACTAATAGATTAGTTATAATTTGGGGCCGATGTGATGAGCCAATCTAATTTTCTTAATTTTTTACTTTTAAATTTTTACAGTTTATTCAAACATTTAATTTTATCAGACACATTTTGCTTAGTCCCTTTCTATTGTACTAGTATTTATTTTGTATGTACAAGCATATAAATTTTTTAATATTGGACCAAGTGAATGTGATTTAATTGATATTCTTATTAATTATAAATATTATACATTCGATTCTTTTAAATCATATTTTATTGCCGATTTGGTATAAAGATGAGCGCTGCCCCATATTTTGTAGCGCAGTTTGTAGCGCAGAGAAGGACATTTTTATTGTGTTTCACAGTAATTATTCAGTCCAACCTTATAATTTCAAAAGAAAAATATAATTTCAAAAAAAAAAAAAAATTCTCCAATATTGGAAATGCTAAAATGAAATTATGGCACCGTAGGGACGGCCGACAAGCAAAATATGTCAAATTTGGTTGGCTAAAATGACGACTAGGCTGCGGTGTCCGTACAGGTCCCATTTTTCTTTCTTTGTTTTTAAAAATTTTCTTTCCTTATTTAAAAATTTCAAATACTTTATATCATCAAATTAAATTTTATTCTTTTCACAACCGGGTATTTCAAATCTGCTGAGTCTAGTAAAATATTATTACTTCTAATTTTTTTATTTTTTTACACTCTAAAAATATAAATACCAATACAATTTTATTTTTCACTAATATCAATATAAAATAATAATAAATAATTATCAACTCTTTACAATATTTACTTTTTCACCAATACCAATACAGAAATAATAATAAACAATTAAACCTACATACCAAAAAAAAAAAACGTAAACAATTGAAAAAATTTACCAAAAACGGAAACGTAAACAATGAAAAAAATTGGAGGTAGTATTACTTCTAACAACCAAATTAAGTGTTTTTTAAAATTAAGGGGAGTGCTTAAGTAATTGATTTCAGCATTTTCCCAGTGCTGTGTGTGGGATTCCTTTGCATTAATTAATTATTAGTTATGGATCAAATTACAATTAATTTAATCAAAGTTCACACATGTTAATTTTTCTTTAATTGACTTACATTGGATATTGGATTTTAGTCAGAAGAATAAATTATCATATCTTGACCTTGCCTTTGCACGAATTCCACATGGTACTACAATTAACACGTCGTCAAGTTGCAACTTTTTTTTTTTCTTATATACTATTAATATAAAAAAGATAATGCCCATATTATAATGTTATTTTGAGTAATCAGATTAATGTTCATTGATGATGCAATTAATTATATTATATATTGTCAAATACGTCCTCATAATAAAATGATTACTTTTGTTTTAAAACATTTGTCACATTTGAAAAAATGTACCATATGTTTTAAATTACTCGTCTTTTTTTTTTTTAAATCAAGTTTTAAATTACTCGTCTTTTTTGTGCATATTAGTGACAATAAATGTTTCTTTTTCATTTCATTTCTATAATTATTGTAGAAATGATAAACTCAAGGTAGAGCATATCCGATATATATATAATTTTCTAATAGAAAGAAAGTAGATTAGAATCTGAGAAATAAAAAATAAAGAAACATGCTACACTACCATATTTTATTGATATAAAAATATCATATCTATACTTGAAAATCTAACCTATATGCAAAATAATAATAATAATAATAATGATTCATTCTATATTTCAAATTGCCAACTAAAATAACATAACACGAACACATAAAAAATAATATAAAATAATAATAAACTCATTAAAGAGTACAACCCACACTCAAACTCTATTAACAAAACATATTTGAGAGAAAAAAATGTGTTGTAACTCGCAGTTTAAAGTATAGCTTAGTGGGGAGTGTGTTGATCTACCAGTTATCAGAAGTTTTATCAGGAGGTGATTTTGATTTTGATATTGTGTAATATTTTATGTTCATATGCGGTTTTAGTTTGGCATGTATAAAAATTAAGATTATCTAAATTAAATATTTGGCCATCGAATTCTGTAAGGAAAATTATGTAGTGTAAATAAATGAGTTTTAAATTAATTAATTTTAGTTATTATGTATTTATTGGAGCGTGACATTCCGTTGCGGCTTTTTAATAAGCCGAGATGGAGTGTTAAACCACCAATAAATTTTTTAGGTGAAAACGAGACTCTCGATATCCTTGGGTTATCAGATTATTGGTTGAAATAAGAGAAAGATTTAGGTTGTCAAGATGGGACAAAACGATCCAAAAATTTTTTGATACAATTTTACACTATTTTAATGGTCGGACAAGTAAATTGAAAGTAATTTTAAGTTGCTCTTATTAAGACTCATCTTTTGACGTAGAGTATGATTAGTTTTATTACCATTTTTTGTGATAAGAACAAAATCCTTCCAAACATTATTTTTAATTATTTGACCAAATTAAGAACTGCATGTTCAAATTAAAATCATATTCTAACTCTTCATTATAAAAATCTTAATTTAATATATTCATTTATTTATTTTTATGCTAGAGTCAAAGATAAATATTTTGAGCATGTTTTGAGGTTGAAGACAAGCTTGTTACATTTTGGGTTATATAATAAACGTACATTTTTTAGATAAAATTGAACAGCATTTTTATGTAATCGGTAAAAAAAGACAAGCAATTTTCGCACATGTAGATATTACAAAATAAAGAAAGAAAAAAAAAAAAAAAGGGGTTGTGAAAATGGAAAATAGGACGGTGAGTGGGGTCTTTATGTCACACCAATGATGTCACTGCTTAAGAAAGTAGTCAGTCACCTAATCCTTTCTTAAGACTTGGCTAGCTATAAAGAATTGGACCAAAGACCTTCAAAAACAAAAAAGAAAAGTAATCCAGAAGTTTAAAAACTCACAAGTTGGTGGGTCAGTCCATTGAACCTGAAATACTAATTCTTCTATGTTCCCATTCATGTATGATGTATGTTTTATTATTTTGTTTCCCATGCTTGATTAATAATATGCCCAAATACATACCATTACATCACTAAATAATTTACCTTTTTTTAATTATTCTAAGGTCGCATATGGATCATGTTGGACCTCTGTATATTCATTCTTTTTTTAATTTAAGCTGAAAGTATATTAAATTTTTTTTTTCCTTTCAAGATAATGAAAGTACAATAAGTTGATATCTAGCCGAGAATACTATAATCAGATACACTTTCATGAGTTTTTATCACTAATTATGTGAAGATTCCTTTAGCTCATGAGTATAAATTTCAATATATTTTCATTTAAGGCGGACCTACTAGCGAAGGGTATGTAAATTCTTTAATAATGTAATGATAAAAGGTTGCTTTTCAAAGATTGAATCTATTAGTCTATTGGTTTGTATAATATTTGTTATAAAATTATATCTAAAATTTTAACCGGTAGACTCTAAAGAGTGATAAGGTTTATTATCACTGAACTCCAAAGAGTGGTTTCATTAAAGGGGGTTTTATAACTGATAATATTTTTTTTAACCCATGAACTCACACATTATTTGAAGAATAAGGCGGGGTAGAAGGTATGAACTTGCTTTAAAATCAGACATAAGCAAAGCTTATGAATGTGTAGAATAGGATTTTCTAGAGGCTATAATGAGGGCATTGGGTTTCCACTCCACTTGGATTACATGGTCTATGGTTTGTATTAGGAGTGTGACTTATTCTTTTAAAATTAATGCGGAACGGCATGAGTTTATTATTCCTTCAAGGAGCATTAGGCATAGAGATCTACTATCACCTCTATTATTTCTTATTTGTATGGAGGGATTGACTGCCTCAATTAATAAAGCCTAACATGGAAGATTTATCAGGTATTAGAATTAACCGAAATTGCCCCATTATCTCTCATTTAATGTTTGCGGATAATTCTCTTGATTTTGGAGCTGCAACAGTGCAGGAGGTAGAAAATTTGTTGAGTATTTTAAATTTATATGCATAAACAAGTGGTCAGACTATAAATTTTTCTAAGTCTTAATTTTCTTTCCAAAGAATACCCCCAACAACTTTAAAATTCGAAATTGAACATATCTAGTATTGATTGCATTGACAAGTATTTAGATTTGATTTCTCTTATTAGCAAATCCAAAAAGCAAATCTTTTGTCAAATCAAGGAAAAAGTGAGGAATAAGTTATGGGGTTGGAAAGAGCAACTTTTATGACATGTAGGGAGAGAGGTGCTTATTAAAGCAGATGTATCTGTCATTCCTACTTATACTTTCTCAGGATTCCTAAAATCCTTACAAATGAAATAATCAGTTTAATATCTCATTTTTGGTGTGGTCAAAGGCGAGAGGAAAGACGAGTGCACTGGATAGCTTGGCATACAATTTATGCATATAAAAGGGAGAATGGTTTGGGGTTCAGGAATTAGGAGGCCATGAATATGGCTTTGTTGGCAAAAAAAAAAAGGTTGGAGAATAATATTAAATTCGGACTCCCTATTAGCAAAGACCTTGAAAAGAAAGATATTTCCCATACATTGATTTTTTTTAGGGCAAGAAAGGGCTTTAATCCTTCTTGGGGTTGGAGTAACATCCTTTGAGGCAGAAAAGTGTTAGTAAAAGGATTGAAATGGAAAATAAGAAATGGGAGATACCTTGTAGTAAAAGGATTGGAATGGAAAATAAAAAATGGGAGATACATTGTAGTAAAAGGATTGAAATGGAAAATAAGAAATGGGAGATACCTTGCAGCTTATGAAGATGCTTGGATTCTTAAGTATTATTTTTTTAACCAGAGCCTAGACAGGGGGGGGGGGGGGGGGGATTGTTCTTTATATTGGGTGCATAAATTTATTGATAATATTTCTATGTCATGGAAAGAAGACTTAGTAAAGGCTAATTTTTCCGACTCCGATGCTAAATACATTCTTTCCATTCCTTTATCTAGGCTAAATTTGGAGAATAATTTGGTTTGCCATTTTACTACAAATATTCTGTTAAGTTGGGATATAGAGAATCTTGTAAATTGTTGAATATTTGTTCTTCTAATATCTCATCATGGAATTAGTCTTAGCTTTGGAACTCCATTTGGAAACTACAAACTCTTAGAAAGATTCAAACTTTCATTTAGAGGTTGGTGAGGAATGGTCTGCCTCTTTGTTGTAATATCAATGCAAGATTTTCTAATGCTAAATGTTGTTATTCTTTCTATGGAGAAAATGAGACAGTAGAGCATCTGTTCCTGAAATACCATTTTAGAAAAGCTATTTAGTGTCGGTCACCATTGGCTCTAATATCTGATAGCCTCAGTAATGATAACCCGGTTATATGGTGGGATGCTTTATATTCTCTTTTCAAGGGGATGGATAATTTCCAATCAAATATGGTCATATATTTGGTAATTCTTTGGTATATTTGGAAGGTCAGAAATGCTTCGATTTTCGAAGGTACGCATTAGAATTGTAATGAGGTTATTGTGCACGCATATTCTCTCCTACAGGAGTTTCAATAAGTTAATGAGGGGATGACCAGCAAAGGAATGAGTGATACCTCACCATTACATATTAGGCCAATTTGGAGTCCACCTATGCAAGGTTTTGTCAAGATTAATGTGGATGCTGCTTTGAAGAAAGATTCAATTGGAGGAATTGATGCGGTAGTGGCTAGAGATGAAAATGGCAATGTTATGGATCGGTCAGTGAAGGAACATGTTTACATTAATGATTATGCTATCTTAAAAGCTTTTGCAGTATTTCTTGCAGTCAGTTTAGCTATAAGAAAAGGTTGGTTTTTGTCGAAAATAGTGATTGATGCCATTAAGCAAGATACTAAGCCGCTGAAGATTGAAGATATTGTGTTGGAGATTTTGGAAGTCAGTCAAAATATCTCTCCTATTAGTTTTAATTATATTTCAAGAAAGTACAATTGGATAGCTCATATTTTAGCTAAAAAATATTTAGATAAATCTTTTTGTATTAATAGCTATATCCAAATAATTTTTTTTTGTAACTAATTGTCTTCGTTAACGAAAAATATACTTTTGGCCAAAAAAAAGTTGTTTTTAACCCAATACATCCAGGTTTAATTCTCCAAAATATCATGACCATTAAACTTTTTAATTTTTATTTAGTATGTTATTTGTTTTTTTTATATTCTTAATTTTTATACTTAGTATGTTATTTATTTCTTCTATTAATATAATCGGATAAGGTTATGATAATATATATATATATATATATATATATATATATATATATATATATATATATATATATATATATATATATATTATAAAA
>CATIWJ010236827.1:0-10374 GCA_949640765.1 Croton laevigatus | reverse complement strand
AAAAAAAAGGGGGTTTAAAATATACTTGTATTGGTAGGTTAATGGTTTAAAAATATGTTGGTTAATTCAATAATCAGTAATTTTTCTTGGGCGACTCGACCAAGGTATGAATCACTTTTAAATTATGAAATTCGGATCCACATGCATTTTTTGTTTTTTTTTTGTTTTTTGTTTTAATGTATTTAGGAATAGGAAAAATTACTATTTAGTCACTTATGTTTGGATATAATTACTATTTTATCATTCTATTTTGTCATAATTGTGCTGCTATTACTACAATTTGGCCTAAATATGCTATTTAATCACTACACTGTTAACTTTCACAATTTTCCATTAATTTGTCAATTGTAGGCATTAAAAATTACAGAATTGGCCCTTTAAGTTGACTTAAATTTTTATTTTATCCTTCTTTTTCAATTTTGGTTCTCAATTTTAATGCACTTTGAATTTTTTTTTTTTTACTAAAAACCCCACTTTGACACTTAATAATTATAAAATCACAATATAAAATTTTAAATTATAATATAAAAATATATTAATATTAATGAATGTCTAAAATACACTAAAAATGCTTAATTTGACAGTGTTTCATATTATTTTTTATAATTAAGCATATGATCATTTTAAAAAGTTTTTTTAGTATATTTCTTTGAGTTGTGTTATACAAAAAAGAAGACAACAACAATTTGTAATATTTGTCTAATTAAAATCTAAGAACAATTAGTGGAATAGCGGGTAATTTTCATCTAAAATACCTGAACTTTAAGATTTTTTCATAAAAGTACCTAAACTTTAATTTCTTACACTAAAATAGCTGAACTTCGAAAAAGTTTGCAAAGAATTCATTTTTACCGGTTGCCAGGTTCTCAACCGGTTGCATGCTGACGTGGCGGATTCAATTTTACAAATACACACCCATTTTCTCCTCTTTAATCTAAATTGGACCTATTTAAATATGTTCTTCAAATTAAAGGACCAAAAATAAAAATGTCCATCTCCTTCCTCATTTGAAACTAAAACCCACAAATCTGGAAATGGTTATTTAACTAAACCCATTAAAACCAATCAGTTTCTTCATCACCATAAACAAATCCAATTAAATTTCTTCTTTCAAACAAGTTTTCTTTTCTTTCTAGCTTGTAGTAACAAGTAATCGATTCCGTTGTTATTTTTATTTTTTTTTTTTCTTCCATTTTCAAGCCAGATCTAAAGTGGGTTATTGGAAATTTTTCATTTTTTAATTTTGTATTTTTTTAGGGTTCTTTGAGTGATTAAGGATTCGTCAGATTCTAAATTTGTTTCATATATTGTTTCTTGTATGGATTGCAAAATAATGATAGATCCGATGATGAGATTTTGCAATTTGCTTTTAACATTTTGGTGTAGATTCAAGGAGATGAAGATGATGAACTTGATGATGAATTAGATCCTTTCGCTAGAGGCTCTTCTTTAACTGCAATTCACTTTCGCTATTCAACCTATTCAACAAACCATTTCGAGAAACTCAGAAATCCATCCATAGGTATTTGTCAATCCCCAAGCCGCCATGGAAGCACAACGTCGGTGAGTCAAACACCAGCCATCCACAATAGCCGAAGAAGACAGAGTGAGAGAGACGAAGAGGAAAATCCTCCTCTTCTCGATTTCCAGAAATCCATCGTTGCTTCCAGATGGAGCCGTGCAACCGTGAGCCGCAAGAGACTAAAAAGACAATAGCTTTTCGCTGCCGGAGGCAAGCTCACACAGGCTACCATCAACAGCAACTCCATTGATGGCTTCTTCATTTTTCCAAAAAAAAAAAACATAAAATAAAATAAAATAAAATTTAATTTGAAAAAAAAAAACCCAGATAAATTTGCAAAGCAGATCTGAAAATATTGACAGAAGCAAAATAAATTTGCTCATCAAAATTACTGCATATATTTCTTTTTTTTTTTAAACATAATTATTGCATATAATTCAATCTATGAATTAATCCAAAAACAAATATAAACATATTTACATATAAATATGAACAAACAACCTTCCATTTTGATGTTGATGATTGGTTTTTATGGGTGTAGTTAAATAACTATTTTCAGATTTATGAGTTTGTTTTGGTCTGTTGGTTTTCGTTCCAAATGAGAGGAAGGAGATGAATATTTTTATTTCAGTCCTTACTTTTGAAGGACATATCTAAATAAGTCTAATTTGGTTTAAAGAGGAGAAGAATAGGTGTGTATTTGTAAAATTGAATTCGCCACGTCAGCATTGTTACCGGCTCCCACCTTTAAACGGGTAAAATCGTTTTCTTTGCAAATTTATTCAAAGGTCAGGTATTTATATGAAAGAATTTAAAGTTTAGGTACCGCAGTGAAAGAACTCCTAAAGTTCAGGTATTTTCAATATAATTGACCCGTGGAATAGCACATATCTTACTTTCCCTTAGATAAAATAGTATTTTCTTTCAAATATTAGTCAAATAGCACTTTAGGCTAAACAAGGTTTACATATTTTTTGAAATTCCAAAATCACAAATTCTTCCAAACTTCCTCAGGTGACTAGAAAAATGGATTCGTCACAATAGGGTAGTTTTTTGCTACCGTTACCAAAAAATTAAATCAATATTTATCAATATCCGTCAATATAATTTAGAATTCTTTCACACATCACTAGGTGACCAGAAAAATGGCTGTCATCATGGTTTGGTGGTTTCTGGTGATCTTTGCTGAAAAAATTAAATAATTATTTGTCAATATAAGTCAATACCAGTCAATATTAAATCAATATAACTCAATATAAGTAAATATACTATTCGTCAAGCTCCTTTTCCTTCTCTCTTATCTGCCTTCTCTCTTGGACTTTAATGTTTGGGGTTGGTTTTTTGGAAACTGCCGCCGGAGGTTTCACCAATGGTAGCCACCTTTGTGTCCGATTTTCTTTATTTTCTTTGTTGTTTGTTAGATTTTTAGCTTTGGGTTTGTTTGATTTCTGCAGAGAAACCAATAGACTACCCCGAAGAATCCACAAGCATTTTATTATTTGTATTTATATCAATTGTAGAGACCCATAGCACTTATACAACAATATTTAAATATGTCGAAACGAGGGGTGACTCGCACCATATAATAGCTCTCATAAATAAAATATAATTGAGAAGGGAGGTGGACCGGGGTAGGGTTGATAGATAATGCATTCATGCAGGAATTATGCGAGTTAGAAAAGCTTTAAGTTGGGTGCAGGCACAAAATGGATAAGAATTATTGTAGAAACGATCAACTCTCAAGTGACGGAAGCTCTTAATTTTTCTCAAAGTCTTGACTCTATTGTGTTAGATTGTAGATCTCTTGTCTCTGGCAAAAAAAAAAAAAAAAGTAGATCTCTTCTCGAGGTTTAATTATGTTTGATCATGTTCATCGTTTCCCAATGAGTTTTGCTCTTGCACTTGCTCAAGCAACTCGTTCTCTTTCGAATATGGGTGTGTGGTTTTCTTCACTACCTTAGTTTGTAAGCCATCCTTTTTATTTATTATTATTATTATTTTTTAATATTGAGCATGTCAGTAATAAATTGGGTAACAATATGGATTATACAGCAGGGGTAGCCATCCATTGAACACAAAAATAGTGCTAATAGTTAACTGGAATCGAACTCAAGACCTCCACATCCTACTATTTTCGTGAAAGGTGAGACGACCAACTAGACCACACTCTTATTGGCAAAGCAAATATATTTCACTCTTTCTTTTTGAAAAAAAGATAGTAGGGAAGAATTGTTATCACTAACTTAACAAAAATATAATACAATAATGTATAAATTCGATTTTAGAAGGGGAGAAGAACAATGAATTTATTCCGGGTGCGGATGAAACCCAGGCCAAAATAATTAAAGCTAAGGGATGTTAACACTACGTCACGGTGAAGACAATTAGCAAAACTACTAACAGCATACTTACTTCAAATCAATTTGGCCTATTTCCGACTCCTTTCCCATATTATTGGTAATAACTAAATATTATTCAAACCAATTTTACAGAACTACTGTTATAATGCGATAGTTTTTAAAAGTAAATTTTTTAGTGTTTTTATTAATTAAAAAGCTAAAATTATTTTTATATGGTTTCATAAAATGATTATTAGAATAATTTTTAACTATTTATATTACATTTTATACAATGTACTAATTTTTGTAAATCATTACTGTTGAACTTAGATCCAATATAGACTTTACGAGATGATTTACACCCACTCGACTCTAGTCCAACGACCTCAGTCCCAATGAATTCCAAGCTCAAACGACCTTCAACCCAAAACCTGGATCCTTCCCGACATGGTCCACTCCTTCTATCTTCATATGCACTCGGCTACTGACCCGAGGGCTCGAGCACTCCACGACTCCTGAATCTTTGTAAAATCTTAATAGTATCCAGAATATAACAATGATTAAAAAAATAACATCTATTCAAACAATTAAATGCTACTAAAATAATTTTTTTCCCTACATACATCCTCTACCACCTATGATACCTTTTTAGTTTTTAGAGTTGTTAATATTTTTTAAACTAAGATTTTAGAGTTGTTAATAACTTAAATTGAGTAAAATAAACCTTACATGTCCATGACCAAAACTAAAATGTTTTCGGTAAAATTAAAAAAAAAAAAAAAGACTAAAACTGAAATGGGAGTAGAACAATTTTTTTTTTTTTTTTTTTGACAAAGGGAGTAGAACAATTTAGAAGTCAGCAACATTGCCCCACATATACAATTATATTATGATCGCAATTGTACGTTGCCTAACAAAAACAAGTTCCTTGTCAATTCAGTCAGCCAAATTATGTAAGGCAGTATGGAAATCAATTTTTGCTGAATTAATTAGATCGAAGGAAATTAAAAGGTCAATCTTGAGTTAGCTTCTTGTCTACATATATTCAGAAAATCAAATTAAAATTGTATATTTTGAAAAGGCTTAGCACTTAATTTTATTCCTCAAAAAAAATTATTTAGTGTTACATTATTTTTTATAAACTAGATTATTTACCCGAACACTGCACGACGTTGCATTATTTATTTTGGCTCATTCTAATTTGACCTTTTTTTTTTTTTTTAATCTAAGCCATCCAATTTAAGTATTGTATAGTTCAAATCATAAAAACAATTGTAGACTGTTATTGATCACTTCCACAATTATATCATTAATAATGTCATTTTTCATTATCGTTATACTATTTGCTTTGTATTTTTAAAATATTCTATAATTATTTATCATTATATATATATATACCAATTTAATATAAAAATATTCACTAAATATTTAATATAAATATACAAATTTTGAAATTAATTTTCTCATAACATTGGCCTTTTTTTTCAGAACTATTAAATGAAATAAAATTTTCTATAAAAAAAAACCTAAAATAGACCTTTTAATTATGTAAATTAGGAGATGATAGCAAAAGAAGTATGCATTCCCGCCAACATAAACATATAAGTAATTTTTTTTTTTTTTTTGCATAAGAGCATCTCCAATGAGAATGTGGATTGCAGTTGATGTGTCAATTGAAATAAAAGGTGTAAACAATCACGTGGCTAATCGTTTATTTCTAGAGTTTAACTTTTAAAAAAACTGTCTAGAGTTTAACTTTTAAAAAAACTGTCTCTAATGTCACATCTTCTATTTTCCATTTGCTTCTCTTTCTCAGATTCACAATGTGATAAATAACCAATCACGTAACAACTTTAACATGGACAATATCTAGTAGGCCTTCCAGAAATAGAAGACTTATTAGACATTGTCTATTGACACTTTAATTGGACAGTCAGTTAAACAGTAGTATTGCAGATTATTTTTTTAAAATTATTTCTTTTTTTTTTATGTGTCCATCAAATATAAAAAATTTACTGTTGCATTAGAGATATTCTAATTAACATATATATCAGTTTCTACATCAATCTAAAGTCAACCTCATTGCAATGCAGTAACATGATTTTAGTCGTATATAATTTAGGACTTTCTCTAAAACCAATATTTTACCATTCTTAGGGATATCGATACTTGACTATCTAACTTTCCTCTTTTTATTGTAACTGATTCTATGATCGAAAGCAAATAGGTTCATCATTGGAGTGACAATTTTAGAGCTTATCATTTTTTGTATTTGAAGTGATTCTATGGATTGTTAGAATATAGTGTTATTACATATTTAAATGAAGTCAAGAGAATGAGTTGTAATATGATATATTTGAATAAAATATCATATTTTATATTTTATCCCTAAAATTTTTATTTAACCTTTTCACAAATATTATTTTTGATATTCAACCCGGTTTATGCTCACCTAATTATGAGTGTCGACTAATTTGAATTCGAGGTCAATTAAGAACGCGATATTGTATCCAATTCTCTCTATTCATAATTAATATTAAATTTTAGTAATATTAATTGTTTCCATTGAGTTTTCTAATGTTTAAGCTAGTAAAACCTTCATATTTTGACATTAATGGTTTACAATAATTTAATTAATTGGGTGAGCGTTGCATATAAGGACGTCTTTTTTTTCCTTTTTTTTAAATAAAATTATAAATTGTCTGTATTTAGTCCCGATATCAATTTAGAGAGTTGCAGTTTACAAATTTGACCATGTTTAAAAATTATTGTATAAAATAAGTAGAACTGTTGAGATTGTTAAACTCAATGGTTCTAATTACTTTATGTAATATTTTTAAAACAGAGTTAAATCTATAAAATGTGACATCTAAAATTGATCTCGAACTAAATACAGACAATTTATAATTTTATTTTTAAAAAAATAAAAAAATTTAAAAAGTGGTCGTGGCTATGTGAGGACAACCTCACAATAGCTTCACCAAAATCTCCAATGCAAAGCATGTCATAACCGAGAAGGGGAAAAGATATAATATGATTTTAATCAGAAAAATCAAAAACAAAAAATCATCACCAAAAATGAAATACTTCAAATGAAGAAAGTCACAAACATAAATAAAAAAAAAGTTGAAACCAAAGAGGATCATTTTATTTCAGCCAGCCACCAAAGCAAAGAAGGTCATGGTTTCAATGTAATTAGAATCTTTATATTGGGTGTATTTTATATGTGAAATCTTCTAGGGCTTTCATATTTATACCAACAAAAATTAATTATATGATAATTGTGTAAATTAATTCATTTTTTAATAGCTGTATATTCATGGCTTAATTATAGTATCAAATTAAAATTACCTTTCTGGAGAGAAAAAAAGATGATGATAGTAAATAATTTTCATGAGCTAGATTAAACAATGCGTTTAAAAATGGTAAGCCAATCTAAAGATGGAATACAGCACGTTAATTGTATGGATATATTAATGTTAATTGTTGAATTTTTTAATAATTATATTTATAAATATTTGAATAAATTTAGTCTGCTCGAGCTCGACTTGTTTATTAAACGAACATATTCGAGCTCGTCTCGTTTAAATTTCGCAATGCTCAAACTTATTCAATTCTTGAATAATATATTTTTTTTCCGCCACTAAGATTTTTTTTTTTTTTGTTTTTTCATAAAAAATCTACTTCAGATGGATTAAGACAGGTAAAAAAAGACATATACCGGCATGAATAGTAACAACTCGTCGGCATTTGCATAAAAGAACAAAGAATAGGAATTGACCCCTATGAAAAGATGCATATCCTAATCTCTTTCTATTTGTAATTTTTAAAATTTTAGGAAACTGCGTTGAAATGAATAAAATAAACAAGGGTTTTGATTTAATGACTGAAAATATTCTTTAATTATTTAAAAAAAAATTGACTTATCATTTTTTTAATAAAAATTTTTTAGCTATTCAAAATAAAAAATTGACTTCTTACCATGTTAATAAAGATCTTATAGTTATTAAAAAAAAAAATTAATTTTTCACTTTTTAATAAAATTTTTTAATTAATAAATACTTATATGAAACCCATCAAAACCCAATTAAAAATGATTGTTGCATAAAAAGCCAAAAAAAAAAATCCATTGCAAATATCAAGGCAAAATTATTGAGTATTCAAGGTTTAAATAATAATTGATGTAGTTGCTTTGAAGGGAACATTTCCATTTCACAATTTTCTTTTTTTGAAATAGAAAGAAACTCTTATCTATAACGCAACTTTATATATATATAAAAGAAAACCAAAACCTGAAATAACATAAAAATTGTTATATTATCTATTTTAACTTTAACAATAAATCTCATACAAAGCTGTTAATATTTTTTATAAAAAATTGCTCAAGAATTTAGAATAATAAATTACTAATTCTGTTCTTTTCAAAGTGAGACTTTAAAATTTTTTGTTGTTTCTAAATAAGTGGAACTTTTAGTATTTTTGGTAGAATTTGGATAATTTTGTCCTTTATTTTGTAGTGGATGTAATTTATTTTTAGTGCGTGTGGAGTCCACTTTTATAATGAGTGAATGTGAGTTGATTACTTTTTGGGATAGAATAAAAAGAAAATTATAGAAAAAAAAAGGGTAAATAGTAAAAGTTTCGATTTTTTTAGGAACAGAGGTAATATTAATCATTTTTAATATATTTTTTTACAAAATTTAATATTTTGTTTGTAATAAAAAATAATATAAAATTAAACACAACCGTACATCCTCGAGAAAATGCTAGTTAAGGTAAAATAGAAGATAAACACTTAATGATCGTGAAGATAGGAAGTCCTACCAAAATTATGATCCTACACTATCAATCATGACGTCTAACCCACCATTCTTAATATTTTTTTTTCCCATAGATTTCAATCAATATTAATACTATTTTCAGTTTTCATCCACAAAAATAAAACATAGCCTTGTTTCTAATTTTAAACCACCATTAAATTTCTCATTTCTTTCCAAAAGAAAGCCTTTAATGAAAAAAAAAAAGAAAAGGAAAATGAATATTATAAACAAGGTGAGTGGATGTTATAAGTATTTTAAATGAAAATATTATTATCAATTTAATTAGAAATAAATTATAAATTAGATGAATTTAAATTTTAAAAAATGTACTATGAAAAACAACCTTATATTTGTGCATAGGAGGAGTATTTTCCAACTTTACCCACTATTTATCAACTACTACCTAACCACAATACTTAACAGCTATGTATAATAGCTATCATTTATCTAAAATCACTAAACCAAACAAACCTTAAATGATAGGCATAATTGAACTCCAAATGCCCACACCGCTCAAGTCCTTCTCTCATATGGTTACTGACGTGTGGTAAAAAAATTTTGTGTAGTGTGTTGATTCCTAACTAAGCAACGTAAAATAAATTATCTATGTTAAAAGAAAAAAAAAATTTGACCATATACATGGATTTTTACAAAAAACAATGAAATCATTTTACCGTGAATGTGAAGTCTTGACTAGCTAGTTCATAATGTACTGCATGCTTAAAAAAAAAAAAGTTCATAATGAACTGGAATCCATTCCCAAGAGGCACTGTTCAAGTTCATCACGGAATTAATGATGACATTTCAAATTCATAAGGCAAAAGCTATTCCTCGGCGATAATTTTGATTTTTTTTTTACTTAAACTGTAAATTATTTATATTTAGTTTTGATATCAATTTTAGCGGTTTATAGTTTATAAAATTTAACACTGTATTATAAATTAAATATAAAATAATTAAAATTATTAAATTTACAATTATATAAAATTTATAATACAAAATCGAATTTTATAAATCTCAATCTACTAAAACTAATATTAAAAGTGCAAATAAAAAATTAGAGAACACAATGACACGTGCATTTTTCTGGTTATTATCCTTAATCATAATTAAAGGCCCACAGTTTTTGTCATTTTTCCAGCAAACAATAATAGGGATCTATACACCAAATCTCCCAGCTGTGTTCTAACATTGTCCAGCTGGCCCCGAATATACAATTTAGGAGGTTTCCATTACTGTACTGATAAGTGCCGCTCTCATTTTCATATCCATTCCAAATAAATACTACTATTATATACCCGTTCCTCAACAGTTTTTAATATAATTTCAAAATATAAAAATACAGAAAGACGATATTCTTCTTTTCTTAAAAAAAAAAAAAAAAAACATCATGCTATATAAATGTACGAATAAAAGACGTTGTTTTCTATTAAAATTACTCTATAAAATTTATATTATTGAAGTTTAAATTATTTTTTTATAATTATTTATAATAATTAATTAATTAAATTTAAATTATAAACAATACTATTTAATTATTAATTAATGAAATTCAAATCTTACTCTAATAAAAAATATTATATAAATATTTATAATTTATTAATTAAATTAAATCACACTTTTATAATGAATATTATTTCAATTATTAACTAATTAAATTCAAATTATATTATATTTCATAATTTATATATAT
>CATIWJ010236770.1:0-16803 GCA_949640765.1 Croton laevigatus | reverse complement strand
ATAGGCCTCAACTTTTCTGCATCTTCATATCCTTCTTTCTGGTTACGTTTTATTTTTAGTTGATTTGTAGTTTACGATTTCAGTTCATATATTTATTCTGTAATCATATATTATTTTTGAAATTTCTGATTAATTGAATTTATTTATTTATTTCAGAAACATAACACGTTTGTAATATGAATTAGTAGAAATTATGAGATATGCCTGAAGTATATGTTGATGCTCGAGATTGCGTTGATTGATGATTGAGGTTGATTGATGGTGAGAAGGACTTGTCTAAAGATATTATAGGTTATGCCAACATTTGAGATATTGAAACTATAAGGAGACTAACAAAATTTCCACAAAAATTTTATTATCAAATATAGATGTATGATTAGAAGACAAGTGTAACACTCTTATAGGGTTATTTTGGTAAGTCTATAAGGGGTGGTAGAAGAATTCTCAAGTAAAATTGAAATGTGGTAAAAAATAGCATTTTCTTAAGTTTCTATTTAGTAAATGGTAGTAAAAATTAATAATTAAGTAAATAGCACTTTTTTTTAGAGTTTTGCTTTTGAGCAAGGCTACATCTCTCGCCTCTCGATTTCGAGATATACAGAAACACGTTAACGTGATTTAAAACACGTTAGCGTGTTTTAAATCACGTTAACGTGTTTCTGTATATCTCGAAATCGAGACGCGAGAGGAAAAGCATTATTCTTTGCTTTTATACCACTTTTTTTAACCTTTATTGAATTATATTTTTTTTGTTTTAAAAATGAGAAAATCTAGAAATAAAAGTAGTTGGTTGGAAAATTGTGGAAGAGACTGGAACCCTAGCTCCATTGCCCCAGCCTTTGCCGAATGTAGCCGACTAGCAAACAAAGGGTAACAATCAACAATCCTCATACCGACCATTCGTCTAGTACCCTTAGAATAATCGTTGGATCATTGGAAGCCGGCAAAAATTTTGAACGATATTTTGCAGTGCCGCCATATGAAAATTCAGAAATAATGAGTTTTTGACATGATTTAGGCCGTTTCTGGTTGTTTCTGTTGAGAATCGTACTACTAACGAGATTTCATAGACAAGAATTTATTATTTTTATATAAATTTTATTACTACTAATATAATTAATCAAATTAATAAAAATATCAATAATGAAAATATCAGTAACAAAAATATAAAACGAGTTAATATGTAAAAAAATCAGTATATACTATAGATAGATAAATAGATATTATTTGAATTTAATCAATTAATAATTAAAATAATATAATTTATTAAGATATGATTTTAATTTCATTAATTAATAAGTAAAATTATATTTTTTTATTATAATATAATTTAAATTTAATTAATTAAATATTATTAATAATTATATTTAAACAATTTCACCCTTTATTATAAATTGATAATTTCATATTCCCATCATAACTACTGCTTGAATTTTAACCACGCAACAATCTGTATCAACTACGAACTCTCTACTACCAACCCTATCTCTAAGCTATCAATCGGTACCAAATAAACCAAATTCCCATGTATGGTATGCCTCTTATGTTATTTGTTAGGTTTAATTCAAGTTATAACACGCTAAATAAATAAATAAATAAATTGGTTAATTGAAAAGGTAGATGTAAAATCATTTGTCGAAAAAAAAAAAAAAATGTAAAATCATAAAAAGGGACACCTCGCATCGCATCAAAACGGACAGACAGACAGAAGCACACGTTCAGAGATAGGGTTTTGAATCTAATCCTCAAACTCAGCTTAGTCTCTTCCTCTTTTTTTTTTTTTTTTTCCGTTTACTTGCTCACCTCAGGTTTGTCTTCCCCTAATCTGTACGCCTTCTTCTTCTTCTTCTTGTTATTTTCTAATCTTCTATTGGCCAAATCCTTCTCTTATTCAGCTTTTTGCTACCATGGCTTCCAATTCCAACAAAGACGTTCCCTCTGGTAAGCTTCCTTTTGTTTTCTTCTTCTTCTCCTCCTCCTCAAGTCTTTAAGAAGATCTATTGAACTTTTTTCCGATCACCTATAAATTTAGGGCTAGTAAATTTTGACAGTTTCATGATTTCAATATGTCTACAATTCTTCATTTTTATTGGTTTCTGATCAAATTCAGCTGATATTTTAGGCAAAAATTGCGAAAGGAGCTCTTTTTTTTTTTTTTTTTAATTACCATGTTAAATCCTAAAATATTATGTTACTGAATGAGACTTATTTCCAGAACTTCAATTTGAAATATATGGTAGGAGTAGGAGCATGATGAAGTATGATAAATAGGAAATTAATTCTTTTTTATCCTTTATAAGAGCTTACATAGAACAGTCTATTATTTTCTATTCATTGATTGCTTTGGATGTCTGCTACTGCTTATTCTAATTAAGATTCTGATGGTTTTTTTATTCTTTGATATATTTGTAATTTTAGTGAGCATTCTTTGCTAAATGGTTTGTTTTATCTTTTAACTTATTCCTAGATGAGAAGACTGGCTCTACAGAAAGTAAAACCCCAACATCAGAGGCTTCTGCTGCCGAGTCTCAATCAGGACAAAGAAGATCTCCCCCTTCTCCAGGAGCTGGATTTCCTGGTGCCAATCCCTTTGATTTCTCAGCCATGTCTGGTCTTCTTAATGTATGCTATTCAGTTCAATATTATGCGTTTTAAAAAATATTCAATATTCTGCATTTAGCACAACATCGTTTGTGGCTTTTGTCAATTTGTTATGTTTTGCTAGCTTAGATGCTTCAGTTGATGTGTTCTTGCGTGCTTAATTCCAAAGTAGAATACTTGCTCCATATTGAAGAAACAGAAATTATCCTGCTGATAATTTGCTTTGGTATTCTGTTCTATTTGCTGTTTCAATCTCTGTTTCCTGGCATATATATATATACTGCCGCTACTATCATTTCTCTGTTCTTTTGGTTTTTCTAGAACTTCTGCTTTTGTTTTGGGGTAAAAAACATGGTTGCTAGACATTGATTGTTTTATTTTATGATTATACAATTACTAGGTAAGACCATAGATCTGTGGATTTTGAAGCAAATGTTTGAAAATAAAATACTCTTGAGGTGGAGAAATTACATTGAATTAATACATATGAATATTGTTTTATTTCCTGTAGGAGGATAAGGGAGGAAACTGTGTAAGCAGGTCGTAACCCAAAAATGTTGTGCTATAGCTAATCATGAGTTAAAACCTATGCTTTTGCACAAAATTTCCCACATATATTTCTATGATTTTATTCATTTAATTCAAATTTATTAATTTTTTTTTACAATAAAAATTAAATAGTAGCTGTGGCAAGAATAAAATACTAAACATATTTAAGATTGTAGAATCTATGAATGATGTGTGGAATAAGGTCTTGTTGCTGTTTTTTAACATATAGTACCATGATTTGTCAAACCAATTTCACGATTAGCAATATAATTACTACTAAGAGGATTCTTTCTATTTGTGGATTTTGGTTGACATACAAAGCTTTGTCTCTTATTCCCAATGATTGGGCAGATGACCATTTGCACCATAGTTGTCTATCTTTCTCTGGTTTTAGTTTGTTGTTAGGATGGATGTTTAATTCATTTTTCTTCAACAACCTTCTTATACTTGTGATTTTATTTTTGGGTTCCTTTTTCCTTGTATGATTTATCATTTTTTGAGATATATATGTTACATGTAGGACCCAAGCATCAAGGACTTGGCTGAGCAAATAGCAAAGGATCCTGCGTTTAATTCAATGGCAGAACAACTGCACAAAACTCTTCAGGGTGTAGGAGCTGATGATGGGGTTCCACAATTTGATTCACAGCAATACTATTCCACCATGCAACAAGTTATGCAGAATCCTCAATTTATGACCATGGCTGAACGCCTTGGCAATGCATTGATGCAGGTATTTGAATTTTGTTTTATCAGCATCTGTGTTGGTGAATTTGTCTAGGTTTATGTAGAAATGCCTATTGGAAAAACTAATTTCTAAGCCCCCTTTAGTCCTCAATTTTTTTCTCAAGGCCACTAGCTTTCCTATTTACTAATGTTGAAAACTTTCTTAACATTAAAGGTTTGGTAAGAAAGGTTTAATAAACATAATGAAATTGCATTTTTTTTTTTCAAGTTATGGTAACTGTTGATGTTTGGGAGGAATAAGAAAGAAAAAGCAAGTGTGATGCTTCTAAAGCTTTTCAACTCTCATTTATATATAGATATATAGGGAACAAGTGCATCTTTTAAACTTTGTTGATCATGCTCTCTTTAATTTGCCTATTTCTACTGCTAAATAAGTTTGTAATATAGCCTTCTACTTGGCATCAGGTACTCAACAGTGTGCAAAACTGGAAGAATATAGTGATGAAACTTGAAATAAAATGGTTAATATTTTACTTGATTTTCAAAATTGAGTTGAATTAACATTGTAGTTGCTTAAGAATCAATTTTACAGCAATGGATGTGAATTTCATTTCTGTTGGCTTATTCTTTATTAACAAATTAGTAACAAATGCCCATATGCTATCTGTCTGTAGGATCCGTCAATGTCTCAAATGTTTGAGAGTTTGGCAAATCCTTCGCAAAAAGATCAAATTGAGGAACGAATGGCACGAATCAAAGAAGATCCTGCTTTAAAGCCTATTTTAGAAGAGATAGAGAGTGGTGGCCCAGCGGCCATGATGAGGTTTGGATGCAGCAGTTTTATATTTACTATGAGATTGCAACTTGCTTATAGGATTTGTTTGGCATTGCTATTTTAGAAAAGTATCATGTTAAATATTAGAGGCCATTAACATTTGTCTTGAAGGTAGATTTGCGTGTTCTTGCGAAGGTTTCCATGCCCATGATTAATGGTGCTATTTACATGAAAAAAAAAAAAAAGCTTCAATGCTTCTTGATTTCAGGTGTAGAATAGGTAGATAAGTTATTTTAATTTTATTGAATTATCTAAAAAAAAAAAAAGATAATGATTGGACAGGTATTGGAATGACAAAGATGTTTTGCAAAAGTTGGGTGAAGCAATGGGTCTTGCAGTTTCTGGAGAAGCTGCAACTTCTGGAGAAAATCCAGGACAAGATGGAGAAGAAGAAGAAGCAGGAAACGATGATGAATCAATTGTTCATCATTGTGCTAGTGTTGGCGACGTCGAGGTGGAAAAACTTGATTTTATGTTTTCTTGAATTTGGTTGCCTTGATTGTTTTAGATTGAAATATCCCACTTTCTATCAGCTGTTTTCAGTCTCATTTAGTAGATGCTCCTTGGGTTCTCTGTCATATGGTTGCTGTAATTTTTTCTTTACTGCCTGTTAATCAAGGTTTCCTTGGTTAAGGTTAAGGTAGTGTTAATTGTCAATAAATAATTTCTGATTAAGGGACAGATTAGTTTCAGGCTACCATTGTTTTTTTCATTAATCATGAAAAGATGACAATGTCAACATGCAACAATGTTGTCATGTGTTGTTTAAAGTGTTATTTCGATCTAGCAGAACCATAATATAAGAGTTAAAGGCTTCTCACCATCTCTAGTATTTTGTTTGCAATCATTACACTGATGTCACAAATTTAAATGTTCAAATAATTAATACAAGTAATTGTCTTGCAAATAATCGGGCTCTATCGCTCTGGAAGTAGGAATCTCACATTTAATGATTGTGTGTACTGCTGCTTCTTGGCATACTAGCAATGTGACTTGTTTTATTTATTAGTATGGATTGATTTCATTTTGATATCTGCCATCCTTATTCGTTAGGACATGGTACGATATATATTGTAATGAAAGTGCAAATTTACATCATAGTATTTTAGCAATTGGACATATTCTGTGATGCTTTTTTGTCCTCGTCTAGATTTTGTATGCCTATTTTAAGAAGTAATGCATCTAATTATCATTAGATTAAGATATGCTTCTTGAATAGATATTAATGCCTTCTTGATTGGTTAGGGCCTAAAAAATGCATTGAAATCTGGTGCTGATAAGGATGAGGAAGATTCTGAGGGAAGAACAGCATTACACTTTGCTTGTGGATATGGAGAGGTATAATTGTCATGACTAGTTTTCTTTTGTGTGCATCAATTCTTCTTGGAATTTTAATTATTTTGTGTGTTTTTGGGGTGGGGTAATTTATGTTCCTTTGGCCACAGTGGAAATAAGAAACGTGCCACCTAATTTAGTAAACAAATTATACATGTCTATTTAAGACCCTTTTTGACACTTCAGCATAGGAAACTAGACAAAAAAAAGGTGTTTATGAATGTAATCCAGTCTTTTTTCAATGGGGTTTTGGTGTTACACAATTCATGGAAAGAACTGATTATAATCCTTGGTCAACTATGCAAGTTACAGGATTTGTTGTTGTCCTTTGTTGTTTAGGTAAATTACTATTTAGTCCTCGTACTCTAGTAAAATTTATTTGTTTTTATGACCTCTCTATTCTCTTGTTGTTCAACCAAGTATTTCTGTTAATTTTTCTATACAACTATGTTTTTCTTTTTCATTCAATCAGATCAAACTCTTATGGATACATAATTGCCTAAAGAAAATTGGATTTAATAAAAACTACCAATCAATTATTGGATTAATTGAAAATTTGAAATCAGTATAAGCACTTCAAAAATATACAACACAGCTCATGCTTCACCCATTTTCACACCTTTCTGGAGCTATAACTTGGAACATATGTGTAATTGGAACTGTTGGGTTCCATCCATCTATATAGAAATTTCATTGCAGTTAGCAACCAGGATGTGATCTCTCAGCTCGGAATTGGTTTTTTTTTTTTTTTATGGTTAAGAATTCTTAAACACAGAAGAAAAGAATAAAGTGGCATTGAAAACCTTACTATTATCATTTTATTTGTAGTTTGGTTTATTTTCTTTTTTTTTTTTTTAACTATTATTGTACTTTGCTTTTATCCAGAAATAAGTTACACAAATTTGTGACATGAACATTTAATTTTAACCAAAGCCAAGCAGAGAGGGTATTCTGTGATAAAAATTTTAACCTGATCAATCTTGGTTTTTATATATGAAATTTGTTGACAATGATGTTAGAAAAACCATCGAAATCCAATCGTCTGTACCCTTTGTACGTGCAATAACTCAACCTGTTCAGAAAGTGTAACAAATATAATCCTGACATCCATTCAACTTACACTTCTCATATTGCAGGCTTAAGGTACATGTGCACTGACAGAATATAGGTGCATATTGGGGTTTCTTTTATTGCGCTTTGAACAATGCTTTTTATTGCTTGAGCTCTCATATTGGTGTAAACTGGTGTCTGGCTGTTGCTTGTGTGTATTGACTGTTCTCTCTGATTTTTTGAAGCAATTTTGATGCTTAAATCTTTAAAATCTCCTCTATTTCAGGTGAAGTGTGCTCAAGTCCTCCTTGAGGCAGGAGCAACAGTTGATGCGCTGGACAAAAATAAGAACACTGCACTTCATTATGCAGCTGGTTATGGGAGAAAAGAGTGTGTAGCCCTTCTGCTGGAGAATGGAGCTGCTGTGTAAGTTTATGGCATGCTTTCTACGATTCATTAATTCAATCTTACCTGACACACAAACACAGAGATGGAGAAACTGGGAAATGGGGATGACTGTACCGAAGTTTCATAAATCTAGGGAAACGTGTAAATATAAAATATTATAGGATTATAATTACGACATCCATATCAAACATTCAAATATAAAATATTAAACGTTTCTGTTTCTCTAACTTATACTGTTTGTTGGTTAATTATAAAACTGCAGCACTCTTCAAAACCTGGATGGAAAGACCCCCATTGATGTTGCCAAGTTGAACAACCAGCACGAAGTACTGAAGTTGCTCGAGAAGGATGCCTTCCTGTAACTTCTTGTGTGTTGGTAGCTATTTGAATAGTCCAATTCCTCCGCGGGTTTGTGTTGCTGTGGATTGTTGCCTCTTATTAAGGTGTTATAGTCAGTAAAATAATTAGTCGTCCTTTTTTCCTTTTTCTCAATTTTTTTTAAAAAAAAATGTGGGATCAATAGGGCATGGCATAAATCATCATTTTCTGTATTCCCATGTTCCTATTTTAAATTATTTAGTATTGTAAACATATATTCACATGGTATTGTTTGGAAAGTCTTGTTTCTTGTTTTATGGCTAAAACAATTACGAGGACCATGAACTATACCATATTTTGACATAAGGCCTTTCAACGAAATAATAGCATTATGAAGTTCCTATACTTGCAAAAAGTTATAGATTCTTTATTTAATAGTGTATAACAAACCAATGTAAGATGTGTTAGATGTGTAAGTTGTAAAATGACGTTTTCAAAGGGGCTAAAAAAAAAATATTTCCTTTCCTTGCATATTCTTCTCCTCTAATCTTCTGCAATACCGCCATCTCTAAAAATCATTTTATGCACTTCCATCACTAAAATTAATTTAAAAAGTTTCCTTTTTTTTGGCCCTTTTTTTTAACAGGATCGGATCTACACTTCATTAACAACAATGCATTCTTTGGTGGAATACAAATACTAACTTGGCTTCCTCTTCTTGCAAACTTGCTCTTGGGCCGCCTTTAAATTTAATCTCTTAAAAATCATGCTTTATGTAGCTCCTCCTCCCTACACCTAAACCCAATTTGCAAAGATGTCCTCTCCTCTCTTCATTTGTTGACACATTCGTCAATTTCTTCGACAGTGACGACCTCTTCTTGCCTCCCGTTGACCCTAATCAACAAGCTGCTACTACGTCTAATGGAACATCTAATTTTAAAATCCATTATCCTGCTCCTAATCGTCTCGTCGCAATTTGAGATCTGCTCATCGATTTGGAAAAGTCTAAACAAGCTTTTAGATTAGCGGGTTTAATTGATGATTCTGACCGGTGGTCTGGTGGGTTAGCTATAGTGGTTCAAATTGGTGATGTACTTGATCGTGGTGGTCAGGAGCTGAAAATTCTATACTTCTTGGAGAAATCAAAGAGAGAAGCAGCAAAGAGTGGGGGAATTTGATTATTATGAATGGTGATGCAGAATTAGAAGTAGAATTGAATTTCATGGAAAGGTGGGACCGTAGGTCGGTCCGTAGGGCATCTTAGGCCCATTTTGGCGGTTTTGCGGGAAGTTTGGGCCAAGGGTGCTGATATGCTATTTTCGAGATTTTAGAGCCTAATTTCATGGAAAACGAGCCAACGATTGAAACTCAGAGCCTAAGGCTGTGATGTCCGTCGCTTTTTGGCCAAATTCTATCGTTTGGGCCTCCGAATTGGCGATTTTCTATTTTTGGCAATAAATTTTAATTTCGGTTGACTTTCCTTTTAAGTTTTGGTTTAGGGTTTTTTATTTTTTTCTATTTAAATGTAGTATGGAGACGTTTTGAGGCAGTTTTTGGTTGAATAATATTTTCTTTTTCAGAGCAAGTTTTTCTAGGTCCATAAAGTTTCTGGATATTTTTAGACTAAGTAGAAATTTTATCTATCTTTATTTCTCTGTTAATTTCATTCTACATCAAATGGGAATCGTGAGATTATGAATGTGGAATGTGATTTTCGATGTGTGACCAAATTAGGGTTAGAGGAGTTTACAAATTGGGCATATTGGTATTGTTTAGGTAACAAGATGAAAACTTTATGTGTGGGATTGGAAAAACCAAAGGATATATATGATGGAATTCCTTTGAGTTTTAAAGGAGTTAAACAACAGTATTTTGATGGAATCAGAGATAGAATAGTTGCATTCAGACCAAATATTGCTAATAAATTTCTATCCAAGAATTTGACAGTAGTGGTTGAAGGTGATTTAGCGTTTGTTCATGGTGGGTTATTAGCAGAGCATGTGGAGTATGGGTTAAAAAGAATGAATGAGGAGGTTAGGGATTGGAATAAAGCGTTAATGTGAAGATCTGCTCCAAAGAATTTGTATTCCACCAAAGAATGCATTTTTGTTGGATTTTTATTGAATTTTTTTCTCTTTTGGAAAATTTTTAACCTTTTGAAGCTTTTTGGATTGAATTTAGTGATGGTGGTGCAGAAAAAAAAGAAAGGAGGAAAGTGAGGAAATAATTTTTTTTTTTTTTAATTTTTTGGCTTAACCCCTTTCAAAATGATGTTATTTTGCAGTTTGCATATCTATTAACGCGCCTCCCTTGGTTTGTTATACACGCACCATTAGGTCTGCTAAAAAAAGGGTCAATGTATAACATTTTGTAAGTTTAGGGGCTTCATAATATTTTTACTTCCCTGAGGGATTTTATGTCAAAAGTGGTATTTCAGCGTTGTTCAATTCATAGGCTATTGATTGGTGCTGTATGAACTCCTACATTTCCGAGAAACTGCATTTCTAGGAAAGTTATAAGAAAAATTATATAAAGAAATTGTGACGGCAGATCATCCACTGACGTACCGTAATCAATAAATAGAATTAAAACACATGGCATTAATTTTAATTACCTATGAATAATTAATACTGTATCACTGTTCCACTATATATAATTACTCAAGTTATAATCTAAAGGCGTTTAGTATGCAAATTGGCAAGTAGTGGACGAAATTAATATCAATGCTATTAGTTTAAGTATATTATTTAATTAGTAATTACATTGTTAGTAAAATGCTAATTTTTTTTTGGAGTTTTTCCTATAAAAGTTATTTCCTTTGTACAAGTAAATTTGGAGTGTCTATTTAAAGAAAATAAAATTAATACTGATAAATTGGAGTATTATTATTATTTTTTAAAGATAAATTGGAGTAGATAGCATATTTTTTTATTTTTAAAAATGTTACCGTTAAGGACTATGATTATTTTCATAATTTTTTTTCTATCATATTTATATTAACCAGAATATGTTCTGTATTTTTTGTTTTGTGTTTTTTTATTGTATACTAGATAAGCTATTTTTGTTTTAAGTGCTTTTTATATATTATTATTATTTTCAGCAATAATAATGACTTAATTTTTGGTTTAGATAATTTTTAGAAGTTTATAAGTAGTTTATAATTGTAAATATATTATTTTTTATTTTGTAAACTAAAAGTAAAACTAACAATTAAATGTAATTTTTATAGTAAATTATTATTATTAATAGTATTTTATTTATTTGTTTTATTAATTAATTCCACATATAATTAACATATAATATTTTCAATTTTAAATAGTATAATAAATTTAAATAATAAGCATATATAATTTAAGTTCTTAGTTGTGTGTGAAATATTTCTAATTGATTATTCCATTGCGAGATTTCTCAATACTACTATAGTAAACCTCTCCCACTTCTTAGGAACCCACAAAAGAGAGTTTGGCTCTCATGTCAGAGTATGATGAGGTGACCTATTGACTGTCCAGGTAAAGGTCGTTATTTGTTTAGAAGTGAGGTTGTCTAAGCGACCTTTGTGCTGCTAAATTGGAAATGTTGTCTAAACTCAAGAGGCATGGGCCACGGACCTCTCAGGTGGTGTGGCCACGGGCCTCACAGCTAAGGTGGGCCACTGAACCCTCAAGAGGCATAGGCCACCGAACCCTCAAGAGGCATAGGCCACGACCTCCTAGAATGAAGAAATGAAAATAAGAGGAGAAGAGGAGAAGAACAGAGGAGAGGAAACAAAGAAGAGAATAGAGAGACAAAATAGAGGAGGAGTGTCACATTCTCAAGTCGGGCTAAGTGAAAATGAGCAATATTATTGTTGGACAGTAATTCGAGGGATAATCGAAAATTTGTTAATAAGCTTGTGGTGAGAAATTTAAAGTTGGGCTTAAATTTTAAAATAAGGGTAGTAATTGGGTTGTTGTGAGTAGGCTAATAAAAAGACTAGGGCCCAAATAAATGTAGGCCTTGGAAGTTAAAAAAAAAAAGGAAATGAAAGGAAAAGTTTATGCTTGGGCAGGGGCTCAACTTGAAAAAAAAAAAAGGAAGATGATGAATGAAGGAAAGATAAGTAAATGGCTTAGGATTTAAATAAAGCCTATACAATCAACCCAAAACCTTAGCCCCCCAACACTAATATATAAGGGTTAAAGAGGCCAAAATCTCTCATTTTCTTCTCATTTCCACCGCGACCTCTACTTCATTTACTCTCAAACGTTCCTCTCTTTATTTTCATGATCTTCTTCATATTCCTCCACCCTAACCCGAAATCCTAGCTAAAGGAGGACCAAAACTAAGTGAAGCAAGCTGTAGAGGAGGAAAGGAGGCTATAGAAAGGTAAGAGTTTACCCTAAACCCTAGTTTTATTCAATAAGCTAAGTTAGAGCTTTGTATGTGTTGTGAGTTTGAGTTAGTTGATGGTAGAATGTGTAAGAATAGGTTGAGAAAAAGAAATAAAAGTTAGGAAATGAGTAAGAGAAGTGAAAGAGAGTTGAATAAAAGTTAAGATTTTGATAAGAGTTGTGTTTTGTAGGAAATATTGAAGAGGGAGCTAAAACTAAGGGAAATGAGGTAGCTTAGAGCTTGTGGGAAGCTCAAAATTATAAGGTTTGTTACTTAACCAAATATATTTTAAAATTTTATTATGTTTTGAGTGCATGATTGTTGTGTTATTGGCATTTTTTTTGTGTTTTTAAGCTAAATATGAGATTAACATGTGAAACTTGAAGTTTTGGAAAAGTAAGTTTTAAAAGAAAACAAAGTTATAATTTTCAACATGAATTTTCATCATGAAAACAGTTGATTTTGAAAATGTAGCCTTGTTTGTTAGCTTTCTAATGCATTTTGAATCATCTCAATTGGATTTGTAAAATGAAAGTTATGGTCAAAATAGTAAAGGTTGTGTAAGTTGAGTTTCGTCCAGAAATCAATCCAAAGACATATTACTCGCCCGATTTTGCCTAAACTCACCTGGGTTATATATTTAAGCACATCCAGAGACATATTGCTTGCCTAAGATGTAATAAACTCGCCCGAGTTTTATGTCCAACACAACCAGAAGCTATTTACTCGCTCAAGTGGCTACAAACTCGCCCGAGTTCATACCCAAAACTATATTTTTCAACTTTAAATGTGTTTTTATTTGATGTCCAATGAGTTTTAAATACTAATGGAAACATAACATTATGATGGAAGTATGTGAAATGATAAGGATTGATGTATGAAATATAAACGTGGAATTATGGGATTGTATATAAGAATGAGAAATAACCAAATACTCTACATGGCTTGTACGAACCCTATGATAAGGGTGTGTCGTGACATACAGTTAGACTACGCAGTGATATATGAAATGATATGTGAAATGAAATGATAACAATGGAGGTAGCTTCGGCTACGATCTATGACCCATGTGTTGAAATGTAAATGATGATATCTTTGGGGATAGCTACGGCTACGATCTATGACCCAAACGATAACTATTCGGATTAGCTATGACTACGTTCTATGATCGAATATAAACCCTTAGCCTTATCTTATAGTTCTATTAAGCCAGTGGAGCAAATCTAACCAAATCTAATCGATATTTGTCTCAAAATTTTTATATACATAATAGTTTGGCATCAATGAAGAAAATAAATTTAAAATCCTTTTGATTTTCAAAGTGATCTATGATAGTTTTAGTAATTCTTATGTTTATTCACCTTTATATATATTTGTTGTTTATTATTTTAAAATCGCTTTTAAGATATGTTCTATATTATTACACTCGAATCATTTTAGTACCCACTGAGCATATTTTTGCTTAGCGAGTTTATTTTTGTAAACTTGTAGGTTGGAGTTAAGCAGAGTCTGAAGCAGCAGCAGCCGCAGCAGATGACACTATATAATTTGTTTTGAGTAGTAAATTTTGTAATTATATTCAAGATAATGCATGTACATAGGATATTTATATGTTATATTTGAATATGTAATTTAATAGTATTTCATGTAGAAATATGTAATAGTACTTAGTATATGGTGGTAGTAGTAGTAGTAGATATGCCTAGATGGAAATGTGTGAATTAGAAGTGTGAGATATGCATGAATAGGAAGAGGTTATAAGGTGGGATACTGCAGAAGTGTTATGATGTTTGTTTGTGTGTGTTGATATGCATGATGACTTGAAACTACATTGATATTAAGACTAAGTATTCAAAGTGACCTAGGAAAGATGAGTAAATAAAAAGGGACTTAAAAGAAAAATCTTATAACCCAAAGGTAATTAATGAATTAGACATAGATTAACCGGAGTTCAATCACAGAACGTAGCATTTCTTTTGGACTTATCCGTAGGTCTAGAATGGGTGTTACAAGGTGATAAGAATCTCACCAAGCAGAACCCGATAATGGCATGGGCAGAAATTGGCAGCAGATTATCTCCAACAAAAAGTGACCACGCCTTGTAAATGACAGCCTGCTTGAGACAAATGAGCTGAATTCGGGATTGACCTATTTTTTATGTTATTTTCATTATTTTTGAAGTGTTGGACAAGGAAAATATTTTCTAGAATTTTATTTGTTTAGGTTTTCCTTTTATTGTCTAAAGGTCTGACTTCCTATTTAAGGAGTCTTATTTTTGCAAAGAAAAAGGATATTATTATCGTTGTGAAGAAAACATAATGTGAGGGTTTTCCTCTTTCTCTGGTTCCCTAGGGAAATGAAGCAAAATTGGGTTGATAAAACGTAATTCATGGGTCTGGTGACCCGTTTGGCAGAGGAAACGGGTGAAGAAGAAGCATAGAATGACATTATATGGTAATAAGCAGAAACGGTGTCGTTTGATGCTGAGCAGAATGGCAGCATTTTGGAGGTAAAACGACCACGTTTTGGTGAAGAATGCGCCTGACGATTAGTCTTTGACATATTTACAATTTGGCCCCTAAAGTTGACTCCGTGTTTCATTAAGGCCTTAATAAAATTTCAGATAAGCTCATAAACTTATTTTTGTCTTTCAATTACACCCTTCCAGATTAATTTAGTTTTAAATTGAATATATTTTAGAAAAATACTTAGATAGAGGTTTTAATTAATTATGGAAATATTATAATATGGTTAATTATGCTATAATAAGGGCTAAATTATTTATTTAGTAACACCAAAGTAATTATTTAGTTAGAAATCTAGGAAAGTTAATAAGAGATACAGTTTAAAAATAATTAATTATGTAAGTTTGATGAATAACTTATGTTGATTATGAACTTGATAATAAGAAATAAATTTAGAAGGAATAAGTAAATATCTGGAATTACGAGATAAAATTGGAAATAATTTGGCATCAAGTTAGAAAATAGATTATGAGGCATGAATAAATACAAATGGAAATAAATAAAAGAGTATAATGGAAATTAATAAAAATATTAGGAGAATTATTTAATGAAATGAGAAATTAATTAGATTGTGATTTTTTTAGAATTCCAGTGATGCAGACTAAAATAAAGAGAAACAAGTGTGAGGTGGATATAGAGTAAAATGCGACAAAAATCAGGTTTGGTACGTTAATTTTATTTAATTATATTTAAATGCATGTGTTGTAAATTATGTGAAATATGTTGCTATGATGTTGTGCTGCTATTGTTTGCAATATATGTATGATATGATATAACATGTGAAATTTACATTATGCAAATAAAAGTAAAGTACTCACTAAGTGTAATGCTTAGCAAGTTTAGTATATTCTAGACTTGTAGGTAATGGAAAGACGCTAAGGAATCCAGAATAGTCTAGAAGAGTCCAGCCCACTATAATCACATAGAAAGGAATATACTGTGGAATAGAGTCTGAAGACGGAAAAAGCAGCGGATTAAGGAAAAGAGATTTTTTTTATTCTATGTTGTAATAAATATAAATTTACTTTAGTCAATTGTAAATTATGTTCTGTTTACCATGTAGTATCTATTGTGACACACTTAGCTTGGTTAATAGTAGTCGGGTTAAGGGGTGTTACATTTATTGGTATCAGAGCATTGATTTAGCCATTATTGGGCGGTTGTACTAGGAAAAACAATATATGTCGATTAGGAACACGAGCACCTAGATTATAAATGTAAGAAGTAAATAAGAGATAATATATAGATAGATAAAGGAATATGAGAAAATAAATGGAAAGGTAATTAGAAATTAGTGGAAATAAGAAAGATAATTAGTAAAGTTAAGAGATAATAGGGAAACCTGAATTGAGACACAATAAAAATTAGGATATAAGTTAGTATATGAAAATATTATGACATGTTGCTTTATTATGAGATGAATTTCAATTATGTGTGTACAATGTATGATGAATGATTGGCTAAAATTATGTGATTGAAGTGCTGCTGTGAATATTAGTAAGGAAAAATTCCCATGCAAAATTGTAATTATGATGAAGAAAATAATTTTACAATGGTGTGACCCTTACAACTGGTTATTAATAGGCAATTGATTTATAGTCAGGTACGAAATTAATTTTTTAAAAATTGGAATTAAATCATAATTCATTAAGTTAAAATGTAATCTCTATTTAGTATTCAGGACAGAAATAATAATGGTAAGAGTATAATGGACTGATGTCCATATTTCAACGGGCTGATGCCCAAATCAATCAAAGGACCGATGTTCATATTTCAACAGGTCGATGCCCAAATCATTCAGGGACTGATGTCCATATATTAATGGACCGATGTCCAAATCAATTAGGAACTTATGTTCCTGGGAATCAGTGTGTTCCGGGTTTAAAATTGTCTTATCTTTATTAGTCTACTGAAATACTTTGTAGAGCAAAAACAATTTAAACAAGGAGTAATAATGAATCTGCAAATAAAAAACGAATAAAGAAATTTTAGAAATTAATTAAGCTCATACAGTATATAGTGCATATAGAAAAATAAGTTGCATATAGAGTACAAGGAAATAGGAAGACAAAGAAAGGAAATGAAATATCAGATAATTAATAGCTCACTTTGGTAATACAGACA
>CATIWJ010236754.1:0-22914 GCA_949640765.1 Croton laevigatus | reverse complement strand
CCCTAGTTTCTGTATAATTAACCTGAAAATTCTAGATTTTTATTTTCAAAAAAAGAAAAATTCTATCATTTTTATGATGTGTAATTTTATTTTCTTTTCATAATTTTTCATTAACAATATGGCATGTAGACAAATTAATGCTCTGGTTACTTTAATTCCATTAAATAAAATTGGTCGCATTTTATAGGAATAAAAATTGTTTCACAATATCTATAAAAGAAATTCCAGTTTTTACTAAAAGCAAAAAAAATTTAGTAATCTTTTGCTTATTGACTATCAAATTAAAACTCGTTGGGAGTGAGTAACCTACTAGTAAACATATATACTAGTAAACATTATTGACTATCACTTTTTTTTTTCTCTCTCTTTTCCATTGTTCTGCTGCTACGTTATTGTTTGCACTTATTTTGATTAGTAACGGATTTCATTTTGCGGTAGAAAAATTTTTAAAAAAATGCATGCTTTTGGTTTATTCTTGGAGCTTTCAAACATTACGCATAATTAAGAATTAAAATAATCCACTTTCACATGATGAGATTAGTTCTATTTGTTTAATCATAATTTGCATAAAAGTAATTAAATGGTTTATATAGAATAATCCTACCTCCGTATTTTTCATTTCTTTATATTCACTATTTCACCAATATCAACAAAGTCAGCTTTTTATCAATACCAGTACAGGAATAATAATAAACAATTACTAACCCTTTTAAAAAATTTACTTTTTCACCAATACCAATAAAAAATAATAATAATAAACAAAATTACAAAACTTACTATAAACAGAAATGTAAAGAATTAAAAAATACACTTCAAAACAGAAATGTAAAGACATGAAAAATAAAGAGATAGTATATTTTACGAATCAATCTTCAAAGGCAACACTGAATGCACTTGCTTGTTTTTTCGTCGCATTTGCAACATGGCCTCCCTTGAGTTTTGCTGGAACAGTCATTGTCACAAGCTGCAAATTCGAACATACATTAGTCAAATTACAATACTAACATAAATTATTACAGAACAGTTTTTCAAATATAACATACGTGTTGTTCCAACTTGAGTAGGTACAGTAATTGCATTAGGACTAAAATCCTCTGTCAAGACCGGAAATGGAAGGCCAATAGTAGCCTCCACATTGAACTGAGCAATGAAAAACATAAAAACCAAAGCAAAAGAAACTATTTCAAGCACTTTGGCCATTTCTAGTTTGTAATTTGATTATGGTAATTCCTATGCTTGCTTACCTATTTATAATAAAAAGGCTTTGGGAAACCTGTGAGATAAGTTTAAATATTAAAGTGAATTAAATTAGGTTGTTTAATTTGGAGTTTAAATTTTAAAATCTAAGTATTAATTATATCTTAGCTTTTACATAACTTATTAAAAGTGCATTTATGTATTTGTAAAAGTGTGACGGTTATTGGAGAGGCTACTACTCAAGAATCATCGAAATGAGTTATTGGTTAATCTTAAAGAAAAAATAGCCAAATTATTTGGCTATGCTCTCCAGAAATAATCAATAATTCAAAAATAATGCTGCATATTTCGGGACAATTCACAACTATAATGCAAAAATTTTATTTTGGAATGAAAATTTACCTTTTTTTTCACCGATGATATCCTAATTTGATGAATTTGAGAACTTTGAAGTGGTTCGCCACAAGATCCCACCGACAAGATTGTTCAATGCATGAGAAACCATGGGCACAATGATGCTAGAGGAGAGAATAGTAGCATATCCATATATTACTCCGACGAAGGTTGCCCTGGAAAATCATGGGAAGCTAGACTAACCATTTTTGAATATCAATCATAAAAGACCTCAATGATAAAGCAACATGGTACAAGTATTTTCGTGCTTTAAAGATTATTATAATGTGGGAAAATTACAAACTTGTCCCTGAGTTTTGTCAAAATATACTGTTAATATTCAGTGCTTTCTGGTTAAATTGTCCATTTCACAAATTAAATGCTGAATATATGAATTGATTATATGACAGAAGATGAATACCAGAGAGCAAAAGAGTACTTTCGACCGCTGCCCAAATGCAGAATACCAAATATGGAACCAACTGGTAAGGCACTTTTCCAATCCATTCCAAAAAGGGGTAACAATCTGCCACGAAAAAGGAGTTCCTGGGCAATCCATACAGCTATTTTAGTATTTTGTTCCACAAAAGCAAACAAAAAGGAGTTTCAATAATCTTTATTATACCTCGCTAATTCCTGGAAAAAAGGAAACTACAATGTAATCCAGAGGTTGAAGCGAGGTAAGAACCTACATTAGAAAAAGCATAATCTTTTTCAACATTTGATGAAGCAATCAAACACTAAGTACAAGCATAGCCAGCATTTGATGGCTACTAAAGATAGGATAAAGGCTAAATCCCATAAATCCTACTGTATTATTTTACAGCAACATATAGAGACAGGCAGAGAAACTTAGAAGAGCTACCTGCTGATTGGCTGCTTCTGTAGATTCAGCAAAATCTGGCCATGTCTTCAGTAGCAAGTATCGGCAGGATGATATCAGTACAACCAATCCTGTAATCAACTCAAGATGCCACATCTCAGTCCCAACTGAAAGGAAACAGGAAATGAAGGAAATAACAAAACGAAATAAGATGCTCTTTCTTTAACGAAGTGGGAAAGAGCAGAACACATACTTCATCATCAAATCTGATTGGCACTTCCTAGAATCATATGGAAAATGCTTTTGAAAATTTATTTTCAGTTGAACATGACTATCTGCAGGTTCCTAAACTAAAAAAGATTTATTTATTTGGCGTGCATAAGCAATGTTGAATAAATCAGAAATGTTCTTCCCCATTCATCGAAAGCAGGCATATTCGTTCTTTTTCTTAGATGCATTCTTCATAGTAAAGTATTTTTCTTGTTAAACAGAATGAAAATTAAACTTCCAAGTGATCAGCTAAAAGAAAAGACAAACATAAAATTATACATGAAACTTCTGTAGAGCAATCAAGAATAGGCAATCCTTCAACTGATGCAACATGAGATACCTGGAAATTACAATTAGGAAACGCAACTTAATACACAAATATATTTTACCATTATATGCAATCAAAATTTTAGTTTACAAATTCATTAACAGAATTTTAAACCACAATATCCAAATCATAAACTCAAAGAAATCAAATATTAATCACCAAATTAAAGTTTATGAAACATTATCAATTATATAATACAAATTAGCCATTGCTTATAGCAATTGAATAAAATTGCAATTTTACCTGTCGAATAGCTATACCCAGAGCAGCTATCACTCCAGAAGTGACAATGCAAGCCTGAAGCACATCACTTCTTGATGGAAAATTAACTGAATTTTCCAAAACTTTAACATTATTACCATCCTCTAAAGAAGACCCACTTGATAAAACCTTGCTCTCATTGATTTCTGAACTCTTTTGGGTATTTTTCAAAACCGACCCATTTGAAGATTGTCCATTCTTTCTCAACTTTTTCGCTGATTTCTGCCTGGCAAAAGCCTTTGTACGACATCTACAGTCCTGCAAAAAGAAGAAGAAATTAATAAACTTTTCTACTGATCTAATTTCTCTTAGAAAGATGAAGAAGTATATTTACCCTAATCGATTTGGGTGGTAAAACTTTGAGCGAATCATAGAGGAGAGTCTGCTTCCAAGAGAAATTATGGGTTATGGTTAAAAACATTATAATATCTGCTCTGAAAACCCTATCTAAGCTAGCTTAATTCTCCAATTACAACACAAACCAGAAACAAAAATTGATAAATACAGGTTAGGTTCCGCAAAAACAAAACCTGTATTTTAAAATTTTGTGCTATTTCTGTTATCTGTTAATTCATTTTCTTCCTTCTAATATCCTATTCTTGCCACGTGGATGGTCAGAGAAGAGAAGTGCCAGCAGGTGAGTTATATAGTTCATCTCATCTGTTGATAAAAAAAATATATATAGTTCATCTCATCTGAACCAAACCTATATGGTTTTTGGTTCGACCAAAAGTTTTTACCAAATAGACTTTTAGTTGACCTTTTATTTTTTTTTATTCTTTCTGAGAAAGCATAATATACACCAATTAGTTTTTCAGGAATGATGGTCATTTTTTAATTCAATCCCTCAATGGTTGATACATTTAACTGAAAATCAACCAGTTCAACTCAACTCAAAACCAAAAATTAGAGCGAAATATTTGAAAATGAACGAACCTACCATATTTACCCAATAAAAAATTAGTGCACAAAAGAAAAAAAAAATTGTAGGAACATAATATATACAAATACCTGTTAAAAATAATATACACAAATACAATGTACATTCAAATCACTATAAATTTTCTAATGCCATTCACAAAATCTGTATATCTTAATTTTCGAGGAGGTTACAATGCACTATTTATTATCCAAAAGCTTAGGAGCTTGGATTCTCTCAATCCTAAAATATGATTGCAGAGAATCAATGAAGAAAAAGAATAAGCATATGATATCTTAGGAGGGGGTGAGAGAGAGAGAGAGGAAGAAATACATGGGGAAAGAATTTTTCCTATGATACAAGCCGCAAAAGCTATTCAAAGAAAAGAACTTGTGGTTACAAGATGGTTCCCAGTAGCCACAAGTGCAAGACAAGCCAATAGGCAATGAGACCGAGCCTTGCCCTTGGACGACTCATTAGAATGCGACCGCTGGATACCCTGCGTATGTTCAAAGAGAAGCTTAGTTTCAAGTTGATGATAAAGAACATGAGAAATTAGAAGCAAGGGTTTTTAGCTTTCCGAATTTCCCAACTCATATTATGATTAATGGACAACAAAGCAATTTACCATATTCCATCTACTCGATCAGCTAGTGACTTCCCTTGCTTGGGAATAAATCCTGATGTGTTCAGAGATTTGAACACATGACCTGCCATGGATAAAAAAGAACTAGTATAAATCACCAATGCTGTGAAACTTGTATAGTTACACAAAAACCCAGAACACTAACCTTTTTCCTCATCTGTTTCTTCATTGTTGATCAGACTACTGGATTCTGAATCAATACTGAGAACCAGATGGTCAGTTGATCCTTTTCGCATAGTTCTCAATTGAGCAGCTGGAGGAAGGGGTGCCCCATTCTTTCCAACTGAAGCCTACATGAGAACCAGGAATAAATAGTTTAGTAAAGGCAGATTCTTATGTCAGGCAAAAGTTGAGAAGAACGTCACTGGATGGTCATTCAAAAGCAGGGAACAGCAAGAATAATCTTAAGACAAAAAGTTCCAGTGTAATGATTTGTGTTGACAAATGAACTTTTGTGTTGACACATGAACAACCACACAGCTTGACAGAAAGGATCTAACCAAGATGCAAGTAGACAATAAAATATTTGATTGGGATCCAACTGAGCATAAGCCTAAAGTAACAAAAATGAAAAACGAACTTTTTGGCATCGGGATACTAGCATGGACCCCACAAAAAAGGCGGAGAGGGGCAAAAATTTGTGTGCAGAGGAAAATGAACAGGTAGCAGAATAGAAAGATGGAGCACAAAGTCCTACAGCCTTCCACAAGAACTGAAGTGCCCATGCTAAAACTAAGCCTCGACATGCAAAACTACAAATAATATTAACAAGCGCATCAGAGCAGCCCAAACAAAACGGAAAGAAACTTCTCACAAACAATCTAGTTGACGTAAACTCCCCTAGGTCAGTATTTATATTTATCTAATGGCATGTATCAAATTCTAGCAGCAAGTAATGACAGCTTATGAAAAGCGGAATTACTCATGGCAAAACATAAGACAATATTTTACCGTGTCATCAATTTCAGATATTTCTGAGCCAGTTGGCAATGAAGGGCCTTCAAAGATGCTTCTTTCCTGTACAATCTCTGGCTGAGCAGTTTTATTTTGCAATGAATCTTCAAGAAACTTAATTTTTGTTGACAAGTCCTCTATATCCTTCTGGCTCTCGAGAAGCCTTGTGCTTAGTTCCTGAACTTGAGATTTTGAATTTCTGGCTTCCAAAAGCAGAGCCATGACCTGTTTTTCTACTACTGGCAAAAGGCTCTGCACACCAGTGCTATTTGAGTCTCCAATAATCTCACTACCTCCCAATATATCAATGATTTTCTCCAAACTTGATGATATCTCAGACATTTTTTTCTTTATTTTTTCAGAATCTTGGTTATTACTAATTTTCTTTTCAATTTCTTCCTTTAGATGTTCTATTTCATCAGCCTGCATTGAGAGAGTTGATTGCAGCTCGTCTTTATCATGAGATAATATATTTATTTGATGATGCAACTCAGGTATGCTATCAATGATGGAAAACAGTTTGTGCACATCAGCTGAACTATGGGGCTTCATATCCCAAGCTTCTGATTGCACGAGAGGAATTTCAACCTCCCTTATCTTATCAAAAATGGTTTTCAATTCAGATGCTGATATAAGAGCACATTCATTTTCTAGAACAAACAAAAACAATTAGTAAAATTACTAAATTTGATGTATTATAGAACACTATAAAGCAGGAAAGAAATAGTGAGAGAAGGCTCACCTTGTTCTTTCATCAACAAATTGTTATGTAAATTTGAAAGTTCAGCTTCCTTTTCTTTCAACCTCTCCCCTAGGGCATCATAATCACTTGTTTTGAGCCTCAACTCTTCACACGAAGTTTGTAAGTTTTCTACATCGTTCTCCAACTCAGAAACCCTACTCTGGATTAGATCTCTTTCTTCTATGGCTTTCTCAAAATCTGCTCTGCTTTCTTGCAGTTTCTTCTGCAAATCTTCAATTGTGACAGCTGCCACCTTACTTGTGCTCTCAAATACTTTGGTCATAGCTTGAACTCTTCTTGTAGCCAACAGTAAATTTTCAGCCATCTCCCTATACCTGCAGCCATCAATACTTTGTTGGGGCACCATGTCATCAGCATCGACTTCCACTGGTTCTAGATTCATACTAGAATTTAATTTTTCAAGCTCAAGAATCAAGCACGGTTCTTCAGATTTTAGTTTGCTTGTGGCATTAGTGCAAGCAGATAATAGAACTCTACAATCATTCTCTAACGTGGCAATGGTTTTCTCTTGTTCCCCTTTATGCAATTCCATATTCTTCATATTCTGTTCCATGAACTTCATGTGCTCAAACATAATAGTCACTGCATCCTCAGTGGCTCTTAGTTTTGTGAAGAGAGCTTCAACAAGCTCATGTGTTGAAGCAGAGAAACATTCAAAATGGTCCACAAGAATGGTGTTTTGCAACTGTAACCTTTCAACAATTTTCTTAAAGTAATTAGAAATGTTACCAACATCAGCAGCATTATCATTGTCATTATCCATTTTCATAATATCACCAAGGTCATGTGGAAAAGGTTTTATTACATGCCAATTTTCCTGGAATGGATTAAAACAGCATTTAGAGGAAATCCATGCAAAACTAATTCAAGGATCCCAAAAAAATGAACGAAAGATTATAATAAACTACAAGTAGTACCTCCATGATAGGGGGAGTTGGCAGCACTTCTGAACTTGCTTTGACAAAACGATCCTTTATGCTCCTGAGAACAAGATCCATGTTTTTCAGGTTCTTGAATTCCCGTTCAAAATGTTGTCTAACCAAGGGCAACAGACTCCCATTACTGATAAGCATCTCCAGGTCACTAAGGTGATGGATGAATTCTGCAGATCTGTTTTCTAGGTTTCCATTGGTTCCTGCTAATTCATCCATGCATGCCTTCAACTTGGAATTAAGTGTAGAAATCTCCTGCTCAGAAATCCTCTTTTCACCTTCAAGCACAGAAATATCATTTCCTGCCTTGGACAAGGCATCTTCCAGTGATCTCATAGTTGAGGAGGCATCCACCAGCCTACTAGCCTGTGACTCAGCTTCTTCTTTTAGCTTTGTTATTTCATACTCCAAATCAGTTCTACCAACATGGAGATGATTATTTTGTTCAGTAAGCAAAGAAACATTGGCTTCTGCCCGAGATAGTGCATCTTCAAGAGACTTTACAGATCCATAAGCTTCCGTTAGCTTGCTAGTCTGACTAGCAACTTCCTCTCTCACTCTATCTAGCTCTGTCTCTGTAGCAGCTCTGCTCAATTGGGCCTGCTCTCTCTCTTTGGTGATCACATAAATATTTTTTTCTGCCAGAGCTAATGCATCTTCAAGAGACTTTATAGTTGCACATGCCTCAGTGATCTTTCTTGTTTGGACACTAAGTTCATCTCTTACTTTCTGCAACTCCTGCTCAATATCTTCCTTGGCAGATTCCATCTCCCTCTTCTCTTCAGTTAGTTGAGAAACCTGTTTCTCTGCATTGGACAATGCGTCTTCTAGTGAATTTATAATTTGTTGTGTCTCTGCTAATTTATTGTTCAGAATACTGGTTTCTTCCTTGACTTTATCCAACTCTTCCTCTGCATGGGTCTTAGCCTGCTGGCGCTCAGTCATGTAACCTTTAAGCCATTTAACTTTCTCTAAAGGCTCTTCAAAAACTGAATCAACAGGAAGAACAATATGTTCAATCGATTCAATTACTTTTTGTAACATGCTGTTGCTCTCCAATAAGAATTGCTCGAGTTCATCCCGCTTATTTCCCATAGCCATAAGATCAGCTTCTAACACTGGTAATCGTTCTACATCAGTAGACAATCTACTTATCTCACCCCTGCAGTCAGCAATAATAGATTCCTGTTGTTGTAAATCGAGCTTCAGCTTCTCAATTTCTGTCTTCTTTTCATCCAGTGTGAGTTTCAAGTTTTCCCGATCTTGAACCAGGCCCTTGCCTTTCTTAACTGCCATAGACAATTTCTCTCTTAGCAAAGCAGACTTGTCTTCTGATCTCTCAAGATCTTTCTGCAAAGAGTCTTTTTCTTCCTTCAATGTAGCAAGTTCTAAGGAAGTGGTTCTTAACTCATCAGAAAGATTTTTTACCTCTGCCCTCGCCAGTACATCCTCTTCAAGAAGTTTCTCACAGAGCATCAATTCTTGATCCCTTACATACAAGAGGTTCTGCATTCTTTCAAACACCTCAGCATTAGCAGCAGAAGTATCAAAAGAATCTGTGCTCTGTTCTTTTATCTTCCCAAAGCATCTCTCAATTAGTGTGGCCACATCAGAATAAGTCTCTGTAACCCCAGAACTTTCCAATAAAAGCTTCACCATCTGATCTTTCTCATATGAAGCTTGATATGCTTCTTTACTAGCCTCTTCAAATTTGCATGTGAGGTCGTCAAGCTGAATTTTAATATATTCCTTTTCTTGTGATTCCACCAAAAGTGTAGCACTTAAGCTGTCAATCTCAGTTTGAGCCGCTTCCTTTATTCTGGCAATCTCACTTTGTGCAACTTCCTTTGTTCTAGCAATCTCAACTTGCAACATATTTATTTCATCTTTTGCCTGGTTGAGCGAATCCTTTAGCCAACCTATTCGAGTTTCCAAATCACATGAGGAAGCAGTTTCTGGCAAATCAATCAAGGATAAGGCATCCTTCAGTCTATGGAATTCCAGCAAATTATCCTTCAGGGCACTTCTCTCCTCCAAAATCCATTTGAATCTCTCAACAAGATCCATTGACTGAACTTCCACTGGTGCACTGGTCTGAGACAAAATATCAAGGCTGTCAAGAATACCGTTCTTCTGAGAAAGCATTTCTTGCAGTGATGCAACCAAGTTTACAACCCATTTCAATTTTTCAATCATATCCATTGATTCTATTTCCCCAAAAACACTAGTCTGGGAAAAAATTGCTTCAAAGTTCTCCAAAATCACATTCTTTTGTGACAGTGTTTCCTGAAGTGATGCAACCATATTTACAAGCCATTTCAATCTCTCGGTAACATCCATTGACTGAAGTTCCTCAGGTACTATATTCTGAGAAAAAACTTGCTCAAAACTTCCAAGCATAGCATTTCTTTCAGTAAGCATTTCCTGCAGTGATGCAACCAAGCATTCACATTTGACCAGCTCCACCTTGCATAGCTCAGCAGCCTCAGCTGCACTTGACTTCTCTTGCAAACATTTCTCAAGTTCACTAGCTTTCTCAGCCAAGGACTGCTTTAATGAATCTCGCTGCTGAACCAATGCTTTGCCTTTTGTAACAGCCATACTAAGCTTTTCTTTGGTATTAGCACATCTGTTCTTTTCCTGCTCAAGCTCCAACTTCACTTTGTCAAGTTCAGAACTAGCCATCTCTACCTTCGCCTTCTCCTGCTCAACTTCCTCAACAAATTTCCTATTCATATCTTCAAGACGGCTTATATTTTCCAACATCTCCACTTCTCTTTTCTTAAGCTCCAGCAACTCACCTCGAGCCACAGGAAAAACTGCTGCGTACCCAAACTCCTCCTGCACTCCAACATTAAACCCTCCATCTAATAAACACTGTCTGAGTTGATCAACTTCATACAGAAACCACCTATACTGCTCCCCTAAGAAATAAGTATTCTTCTCAACATGAGAAATCTTTCCCAAAACAGAATAATCCAACAACTCTTCTTGATTAACCAACAAACTAAGATACTGCAACATTCTATCAGCAACAACCTCAATGTTCTGTTCCACCTGAACCTTCCCATTAAGATCTTCAATCTGCCGTCGAAGCTCGTTTATTGTGCTCTCAGTCTGCAACTTCTCCTCCAAAGAAAGTTTAACCAAATGTGAGCACTCGCGTATCATCTCACTCAACGAAGCAACATCAGCCATCTCTTCCCTGACCTCATTCTCATCAATTGGCAAAAGCAATGACTTTTTATTAGCCAAACCCCTAAGCTGTAATCGAAGATTAGCAACTTCTGTAGCAAATTTCTCTCTTCCTTCCTAATAATAGCCAAAAACAAACACCATTATAAAAGTTTAATTCCAGAAAACAATTATATATTAGAAAAAGAACTTTATTTTAGTTTTTGTAAAAAGCTGACATTGTAGTCTTCTGTAACAGTGTCTTTCTCGGAGATGGAAGAGTCTTCTTCAATACTTCCGTTATCCATTTCCTGGAACTGAGTGTCTTGCATATCATCAGGTGCATCAACGAACATATCTTCCTTACTTTCCACATGATGAATATCCTCAGACTCCGTTTCTTTTTCTATCTCCGCTTCCTTTTCCTGCATTTCCAATCATCCTAATTTAGCTCAATCTACACATAACACACCAAAACAAAAATTTTCGTAATTTAATACCTGAACAATCGAATCTTCATGATTGAGAGGTCCATTGTATTCTTCTTTTTCCTCTACTCCATTTGACACGTGATCTCCATTTTGGGGAGACGCCTCCTCCACCGAATCATTACTGTCTGACATTTCAATTACAATTTAATCATAAATTAGGAGGGAATTTTCAAATATCAGATTTACAGATTTGAAAGAGAAACCCTAGAAATATAGAATCAATAAAGAGCTGAAAGAAACATTTGGGAGATTTTGACTATGGTAAGTGGAAACAAAAATGGAAGCTGGATTGGAGTCTCGAAAATATCAACGGTCGATTTGAGGCTGATTGTCGTAATTGTTTGGTCTCTGATCGGACGGGTACGTGTTGAGCGGAGCACAAGATAAGTACAGGTGGCGTCGGACAGTATCAGTTCTCATTGGGATTGCAATTTTGGTGCTGCTCTGTTTTTATTCGTTGTTGTAAACTGTTACGGTCCCCCACATGGCGTTAGGAAGTCAACTTGTCGAGCGGTTTTGCTTTGGATAAAACGTCGCCGTTAAAGTTGTGCTTTATACAAACGATGTCGTTTAATAGCTTCCTATGAGGTTCTCTCTTCATTTAAAGAAGGGAGAATTTATTAAAGGTCCCTGTAGTTTTTGAAAATGAGCTGATTGATCCTTCTAGTTTACAAGTTAGGTTATAAGACCCTACAAGTATTGTGCCATCCTACAAACAAGTAGGGGTGAGCATTCGGGCATATTGACTAATTTTTACCCGATCCTTGCCCCAATTAGCATATTTCTATTTTTTTTTTTGTTTACCCTTTTTGCTCGAATTAAAAGTTTTATTCGAATTATCCGTTTTACCAGAATTATCTAAATTGACCTAAATTAAAAACTCAAATTCATCATAAACTCTAACATAATTGCAGAATTATAAGAGCTAACAGAAATCATTTCACATACATTGCACAATAATCAAATCAAGATATTGCCTACAAATCCACAATGGCCAACTATATTCCAATTACAAAAAATTTGCAAATATGCAACCAAGAGATTGCCATTGCTTTAGAGATTTCAGACAAAAAACAAACAAGGTTGCCTCTTCATCATATTCATCATAAGCTACTTGTAACTACTGCATAGCTAAACAATCGGCCTTTCCATAAATACTGCAGTTATTTGAAGAAAAAAAAAGACAAAGAAGTCAAAATCATGTATCGGCCTTTCCATAAATACTGCAGTTATTTGAAGAAAAAAAAAAAAGACAAAGAAGTCAAAACCATGTGAACTTGTATTCCTAGAGATGATGAATCATGGTTAGCTTTTTTCAAATAATTGGTAATAATTTAATTGAAAATAAAGTAATAAAACCATGCAACCAAAGAGGAAGAAAAGCTTCAACACAAACTGCTACAGTGCTATAAACCGACGTCGTTTTGTAATTCAGCCAAAACGGGTAATTCGAGCAAAAAAATTTTTACCCAATTATTACCCAAATTATCTACCCGTTTTGCCCGAATTACATATTTAGCTTGAATTACCTTATCCATTCTACTCGTTTTATCCGTACCCGTTTGCTTACCCCTACAAACAGGTTCTTTTGTTAGATTTTATTGTTAAGTCCAATTGAAACAACTAAACTACCGATACATAAAACATTATTTTATTATGCTCAAGCCCTCCTATTTTCTTATAATATACTTTTATGTTATTCTACACTACTATTATTATTTATTATTAAATAAAAAAATTATTTTCTCCTAATTTTTTTAAACCCATTTTCCACCTAAATAATAATAATAATAATATTATTATTATTATTATCAAAATATAAATAAATAAAATTCTTTTCTCTTAAATTTTTTATTATTGTTATAAATAAGAAACATAAAAAAAACTTGTTTTTAATACATTAAAATGGCACATAGATTAAAATATTTTTTTTATTTTTAAAAAAATAAAAAACTCCTAAAAATTATTTTCTCTTCATGTCACAATACTCCTTCTTCTTCCCTTATACGGGTGAGCAAAAAAATTCGAAAACTAAAAAATAAACTAAAATCAAACTGAAAAATCGGTTAACCAAATGGTTTAGTTTTAATCTGCTTTCGAAATAGTAAAAACCAAAATTTTAGGTTTGGTGGCTGGTTCTAGGAGTTGGTCAATCAAACCGAACCACTCATATATATATATATACGAGTGGTTCTGTTTAATTAATATCCCCCCCAAAACCCTAAAACCTTCGCCGCCTCCTCTCTTCTCCTTATCTCTCTCTCTCGAAATCCTAAGGCCCAAATCTCTTTGCCACCTCACCGTCCATCGATCTAGGCCGGGAACACCACCACCTAGATCACCATCTTTCACCTATTTGCTCACAAAGAGCGATGTCGTTTTCGGATCACCGTCCACCGATCGATTTTTTTGTTCTTCAGAACTTAAACATCTCGCTGCTGAGGTAATAAATCCTTCTATTTATTTTTAAATCAAATCAATTTCTTTCTTCTTTGTTTTGTATCATCTTTTTCTTCTTCCTCTTTCTCTGATCCAAATTTACAATTTTGGATTGAAAACTATAATCTGAATCTGATCACTTTCTGTTGAGAGAGAAAGAGTTGGGACAGAGATGGTTTAGTCAATTATTTTGAATGAGTTGGAGCAGAGATGACGATCCTCATCCATTTCGTCGATTGCGGTTCAGGCGATGAGAAAGATCAGTTCCTGAATTTGGTCAATTTATGAGTAATTGCTTAATGTTTTTGTCAATTTCTGAACCTAATATAATGATTTTGATTGAAACAGGTATTGGTAGCTGCTAGTATATCATCAGCCATTGTTTAACTTTCAAAGCCACTCACTGGTTTACTTCTAATAAAGAATTTAACCTGAAGATTGCATTTTTACCTTTGAACCATTCCTCTCTATGGTTTTTTATATTTTCATGTTAAATGATTTGATTACTTATATGTTATTAGCTGTTTGGTTTGATTTATTTCTTATTTGTACACTTCGTATTCAAAAAATTGATTTGATTTAAAAATGGAGAAATTGATTTTTTTGCTCTTCAGAACTTAAATATCTATAATTTGTTGATTCTTTCTTGTGTTGTAATTGGTTTATTCCTTTGTGGGTTATAAAAGATTAAAGTTGATCTATATTTTCAATTTTTCATGCATATAGATTTAAAATTTGTCAGATTAAGCTTGTGGATATTTAGTTTTAATTCCATCTCTTTGTTTTGTGTTGGTTATGGAATTTCAAGTTTTGGACTGATTTTGTTATCATATGCTTTCATTTAATTTTAGTTTAGGAGTTCAGTTTCTGATTTTTATTAAGCCAAAATGAGGTATTCATTAGTGTTGATTGTGCCAAGTATTCCTCACTTTTCAAAGTGAATTCATTTGCTTTTAAGCTTTAATTTACTAGTATTCATTTTCAATACAAAACCAAACCGAAACTGAATTGAAAAAATTAGTTCAGATGCTGTTCGGTATTTTTCTTGTTCGATTCAATTTTCTGTTCTTATTTTGAAAAATCAATTTTTGGTTGGTTCTTCTCGGTTTGGTTTGGTTTGGTAATGCTCACCCATATTCCCTTCTCCATATCACGATGCTCCTTCTTCCCTTCTCGAGATCGAAAACTTGAACCAGCACTGGTCGTCATCCCTGGTACCAACGTTGGCATCAATTGGAACATTTACCTGTTGCAAATCCGTCCCTACCATCGTGACACATCCACCATCGATCGATCGACAACAGAATTGCGATAGCGATTTCCAGGAACACCAGATCGATAGAGATCTCTGGAACAATGTCTAGGCGCAACTAGAGGTGTTCATTTTCGGTTCGGTTCACCGAACTTAACTAAAAATAGAAAACCGATTAAAAACCAAATTTCAAAAAATAAAACCGAAAATCGAATCGAGATAGAGAAAAATCGAATATCAACCGAATTGATTTTTTCGGTTCAGTTCGGATCAGTTTCAGTTTTAATCGAATTTCTTAATCAATTCCAGAATCGAAGCCAAAATTGTAGAAAGATTTCAAACCACAACAGCTCCCCAAATACAGAACTACCAACTACCCAACCAAACACTATACAAAAACCCAACAGAAAAATGTAAAACAATCAAACACTTCATAATCAAACATTTAACGATCACAAATTTCCCAATTTCAGAAAAATTACATAATTGTATAAATATATCAGTAATTGAAAAATTAATATCACAATCAAACATTTAACGATCACAAATGTCCCAAAATATTCAAAAATAGAAAACAAAAATCTTAAACAACAAAACCTTTAACTCCAAAACTATGTCTTGGACAGAAACAAGTTTGTAAAAATTTGAAGAATACTTGGTAGCTCTGGCCGTGACGGAAACTGAAGCAGTATGGCGATTGGTGCTAGGGTTTCAAAACAGGCGGGAAAGAGGAAATTGGGGTGGCGGCGTGTTGAGGATTGAGCTCCTGCTGATGGCGTTGGGGTTTCGAAACAGTATTGGATGGGTATGTGACTGTCCGATTTAGAGTGGTGGTGGCTTTTGGTGATTTCAACTGTGGGCGAAGCTAAAATGGAGGCTTGGTGGACGGATTACGGTGGTGGTTTGTTGGTAGCGCCTGTGTATGTGGATGGCTAACCGGTAGAGATCGTGGTAGAGACGAAGGAGAAGAATAATCTGGGTTCTGGGTTGGTGACGGTAGAGACAATGACGCAACTTTAATGGGTGAAGCCGACGATTGGTGTTGGGTGGTGAGAGATTCGAAGAGAAGATAAGAGAAGCGAAAAGAGAGAGAAGCACAGAGAAGAGGAATGAAAGTGAAGATGGGAGGCGGTTGGGAAATGAAACAAAATAGGGTTATGTATAGTTTAGGGTTATATACAAAACGACATCCTTTAATTCAGTTTGGTTCGATTTTTAAACTATTAGAACCGACCACCGAACCGGAAAATTCGATTTTTACGCTTTTAACACCGATAACCGAACCAATTATTTAGTTAACTAATTTTTCAGTTTCGGTTCGAAAACTGATTTTCGGTTAATTTTGAACACCCGTAGGCGCATCTTCTGTCATTTACCAAGTCCAGTCCAGGTAGGTTTGTCATCTTCTTAAAACACCAGATCGGAGAATGACAATATACTTGGTTTGTGAAAACTCAACCCATATACCTTTGTGTAGAAACCCAAATTTGTTTTTCGAAATTGAATATTGGTTGTAAAGACCCTGCTTTGTTCAAGAAATCAATTGCAGATAGCTCATGATTTATATCCGCTCATCAAATAGACACATCTCTTTGAATTCTTTCAATTGTGTATCAATAGAAAGATTTGAAATTCTTTCAATTGAAATAGATTTTTTGATCAAGTTGTTGGATTTTAGAGTTGAAGACTGGAGATTTAAGACCCAAATTAGTATTGGATATATGATTGTCAAGAAATGGTGGTGGCGGCAACAGCTGTGACAGAGGCAATGGCAGTGGTTTTTATGCAGTAGAGGAAGGTCTGATGTAGTCTTCTTTGTTTTTTCTTGTGTTTTTCTTTTGAATTATTTTTGGTTAAATATGTATTTGTTATTTTTTAGGGAGAATTGATTTTAATTTAATTAATTTTTAATTTAATTATATTTTATAAATTTTTATTTAATTTTTTTTAACATGAATTTATAATTTTTTTAATTTATTGGGTATTATTGGATATTAGAAAAGATTTTTTTTTTATTTTTTTAGTTGACTAACATAATATACTAGAATATTGTTCCTTAAATGAAAGGAAAGAAGGACCATATAGTTAGACGGCATAATACTTATACAACTTTATAGCCTAATTTCTAAACTAGAAGAATCAAATAGCTTATTTTTAAAACACCACTGGGACTCCAGAAAAATTCTCCGTTTAAAGAAATTGGTTTAAAGATTTTTTTTTAATATAGAAAATTTATCAGAAGTGAATTTTGGAAAAAATAGTGTCAAGAAAGTTCAATAATTTATTGTATCACTTTGTAATTTCCCTTAACAATAAAGTAGGGATGGGCGTGAGGTGGAGTAGGGGCGAGGATATGTTTTCCATATCCATCTCACATATATAATATGTTCCTCATCCCTATCTCCATCTCATTCAGTGGATAATTTTTCTCCCGTCCTCATCCCCGTGGAAATTTTCATTTTCGTGGATTTCCCAATCCTCATTTTAAATTTTAAAAAATTATTAATATTAATTTTAATTAATTATTGGATCATAAAATATAAAAATTATATTTTTAATTTATATACTATAAACTAATAAAGAAAATAATATATTAATAATCCATAAAATTTAAAATAACTGTTAATAAATTAACATTCATTTTTCTATTAAAAAAATATCTAATATCTCAAAATTTTAAAAAAAAATTATTTCTTCTTGTTGTAGCATTGTCTCCTTAAATAGCCTTCATATAAGATTCAACTTACAATTTAAGTAATTTAAATATAAGATAAGTATAATAATTTTTTTTGATATTATTCAAAAAATGTTGCTGAAACTCTGTAAACTTATTGTATACTAACTGTAACCTATGGCTAATCACCTTTTGCCTCTCCTATTATTCTTCTTAAATTAACATTTTTTTTAAATAATAACACCAAAAATTATAAGAAACGGCAAACGGAAGTGCTAAAGAAAGATGAAGCTCTGCGCTTAGGGTATTATAATTTTTTTTATCATGTATTAATATTACTATTATTTATTAACAACAACAAATAAAAAAATAATTAATTATTTTTAAAATCTAATATATTAAAATATTATATATTAGCGGGTTCTCACGAATCGGGGATGGGGATCCCCATGGGGCGGGGAGTATAAAATCTACCTCCACCCCATTTTCGTTAATGGGGAAAAATCATGCCCCGGCCCCATGGGAAAAAATAACAGAAATTCCCCTCTCTACTTGGGGTGGGTTCCAACAGGGAATAGGGAATCTCCACCCCATGTCCATCCCTATGATAAAGCAATGACTTTTATTTTGCTTTTTCCCTTCTCTCTGCCATCTCAAGGTCCATTTTTTAGCGCTGTCGCGAATCACCTTTTGACCGATATTTCTTGTGTTAATTAAGTCTTTCATCAATTTCTGCAACCTCTATACTTCAAGGACACATTTAAGAGTTGTTTTGGAGCTTCATGAAAGGAAAAATGCTAGATTCGAAAGTTTTTTCGACCCAATAGAATTGATAACCAAACATAGCTTTTTTTTAACCAGTATCATTTTCTCAAAGGCAAACTTTTTTTGCCCTTTGCAAGTAGAAGACGAAGGTCTCTTGTCCAAGCTTACCTAATGAACAAGAGCACTTTATTTAATTTGGTAGTCTTGTTACTATGTTATGTATTTGTTATTTCTAATGATTTTTTTATTCTCTTGGAAGAGTTTGTTTTTTTCCTAATTTTTGTCAATTTGAAAGACTATGTTAATATTTATAGGCCAATAACATTTTTTCGCCCCTGAACTATATACGATTTTGAGTTTTGCCCCCTCATCAAACTAATAAATCTATAAAGCCCCTAAACTACCAAAAAAATTTTCAGACGCACCTTCCGTTGGACATTTAATGGAAGGTGCACTTCAATCAAACGACTGGTGCATGAAATCTTTTAAAAGCGAGTTGTAGCACTGTAAACGGCAGCGTTTTAAAGCGCAACAACCATAAAAAATAAAACCGAAGAACTGAAGTGAAGGAAGGCAGTTTTTCCCCATTTTCCTTCGAAAACCATAGGCCATCTCTCTTTTCTCTCTAATCTCCATCCCTAAGGTTTAATAATCACTGTAACAATGGAGGAAGAAGAAGAGATTAATCGATTACTAATTGATCTTTTAGCTCATTTATTTGTTTTGATAAATTCTTTCACTGATTTAGCCCAGTAAGTTCTATGTTTTCTTTCATAATCTTCTTCTTCCTTATTGTTGACAAACTTCAATTTTGAAAAGAAAAAGATCAAATTTTGATTGGTGGGTTTTTTATTTTTTAGAGCGAGTTGTGTTTGTAGGGTATAGAAAAGAATGGGTGAAGATGTCTTTGGCAAGAAGACAATCTTTGAGCTTTGGTAGGTTAAAAATGGATGATAATTCTTAATGACTCAAGGCCAATCCTATGGACCTGCGAACAACATAAAAGAAGATTGGGGGTTATCCTTAGGCAATCACTCCGATGCTTAAGTTAGTAATTGGAGAAGGGAGTATATAATAATCAAATAGAGAAGAGATTCTATATAATACCTTTAATTCGGAGACCCTTGAGGGTATTTATAGGAGATAATTACTGACCTTATCCCAGTAAGATACCTTACGAGTCATACTTCTTATCATAGTAGGGCACTGCGAATAATTCGAAGTCCCTCTAGGTAAAGGACTTTTATGAGCCACGTCATCACATGTCGCCCCATCAAGTCCGTTAGTCAAAGACTGAGGGTATATATTTTTTTATTTTTTATTCTTTCATTGAAATAAAATGTCTCTCTCTCTCTTTTGATTTGTATGACATTTTGTCTTTTAATCTTTTGTAGACTTCCTTGAGGAGGGATGATCTATGGATCGTCTTTAATCATAGTGTAATTGAGATATGGAAGGACGATTTAGGGATCGTGCTCAACCATATTTAATAAGTTGTGGAGAATCGTACATTAGCCATGTTCTGTCGTGCAGTGGAGATGGTGGAGTATAATCTTTAGGTCATGCTGACCACTTTTTGGAGCTTGCTGTGGAGGGGTGATCCTTGGATCATGCTCAACCACAATCTTTTTATGTTGCGGAGAGGTGATCTAAGGATCGCACACTATACCGTCTTTCTTGTTGCTGAGGGACGATCCATGGATCGCTATCAATGGTAGTCCTTTCATGCTGTGGAGGGGCGATCTTAAAGATCGTTTTTATGAGCAGTCTTTTTTGTGCTGTGGAAGAGGATCTTAGAGATCGCTCTCAGGCGCAGTCTTTTTTGTGCCTGAGAGTGATATCTAAGATCCCCTTCCACCACGCTCACCGCATCATTTGATGACTCAAGGCCAAATTTTTTCGAATCCTATGGACCTGCGGATAATATAAAAAGAAGATTGGGGGTTATCCATAGGCAACAATTCTGATGCTTAAGTTAGTAATTGGAGAAGGGAGTATATAATAATCAAATAGAGAAGAGATTCTATATAATACCTTTAATTGGGAGACCCTTGAGGGTATTTATAGGAGATAATTACTGACCTTATCCCAGTAGGATACTTTGCAAGTCACACTTCTTATCATAGTAGGACACTGCGAATAATTCAGAGTCCCTCTAGGTAAAGGATTTTTATGAGCCACGTCATCAATTCTACTGGTCGTCTTGTACGCTATGGTTACAGCCTTAAAGAGCTTAATATATATGTTCTTTTCTTTTCTTTTTTGTTTTTCAATTTTCAAACTATTTAAATATTTGAATTCTGAAGTTGTGATTGTTTATATAGTGATCTTTTGGTGTTTATGAATTTTTGGGTTTATGCTAATTAATGTATCAAATGACCAGAACCGATTTCTGCTTCTTTTGATTATAAGAGTTTGAAGGAAGGATTTAAGCATAAGCATTGATGTTTTGGAGATGATTGTGTAAAAAAATTGCAATTGGTGGTAGCGGTTAAATCAATTAAATTTCTGATTTAAATTATTAATTTTAAAAATCCTTATCTGAATGAGGTTCACAGATATGCCAGATTAAAAATCTTTATCTGGGAATGTTGAACCATTAACAAGAATCAGACTGATAAAATGATTTTATTTTCTTTTAATTCTCCAGACAATCAGCCCATGGAGCTGCCATCATGTAATAGAGGTTGGATTGCTTAATCTTGTACATGAATGTCAAAAACTGGAATCGATTAATGCATGGGGAACAAGATTGCCTGTAGATTGATTTGCTACTTTGCTGAATATTAGTCCAGTTCTTCAAATCAAGCATGCTGATTTTCTGGAAAACGTTGGACCTGAAAATATATTGCAGGTTGCATGAATGCTTCTTTTCTCCTTTATACATTCTGTTCTTCTTTGATTTTTTTTATTATTTTATATAGTTAATTTCTTCAAAACGCCGCCGTTTATGGTGCTGCAGCTCACTTTTAAAAGACCTTACGCACCAGCCGTTTGATTGAAGTGCACCTTCCGTTAAATGTCCAACGAAAAGTGCGTCTGAAATTTTTTTTGGTAGTTTAGGGGGCTTAAATGTTTATTAGTTTGATGAGGGGGCAAAACTCAAAATCGCAAATAGTTCAAGGGCGAAAAAATGTTATTGGCCTTAATATTTATGTTGTAATTTTTAGTTGTTGTACCTGTTATGTAATGTGGTTGAATTTGAGCTATAGCCTCATTTTGATGTAATGATGTGGTTGAATTTGAGCTATAGCCTCCTTTTGATATAATGAGTGCAATAGTTTTGAAAGGCTATGTTAATATTTTATGTTGTCGTTTTTAGTTGTTGTGATTGTTACCTAGTGTGGTTGAATTTGAGATAATGGACTCCTTTTGATGTAATGATTTTGATTGTTAATGAAATTATCAATGTTGTCTGACTCAAAACATTCACTGATCTGATAGCCTAATATGATAGTCTACAGGATTAAGCGCGGACTCAGTCAGCCTATGCAGACCAATTTTTTTTAGGGATATTTACAAAAATCTTCTTGAGTTTTATTGTATTCTACATTTTTCTCCTTTTTTTTAGGGGACAAAAATATCCCTATGTTTCAATTTCGTTTGACAAATATACCCTTTTGTCTATTTTTCTGTTAAAATAACGGTAAAAGTATCAAATGTAATTTTTACAAGCCTTTTTGAAAAAACTGAAGAATTAAGGGACTGATTTTGAACTTTTCACTTTCTTCAACCTTGAACCTTGGAACATCACAGTTGCTGGGTTTCCCAATGTGTTCTACTCATAGAATCACCCACAAACACAATTCTTTTATTTTCAAACCCTTCATTTTCAAACTTCTTTTTGCACATTTTAGCTTCTCATGGCATAGGAAGGTGCAGAATTGTGTGCTTGTATATCTTGGTCTCTATGGGCCGCACGAAACAAAGTCGTATGGCCTTTAAAGATTCAATACCCTGCTTTTATCTCTTCCAAAGCTGGTGCCCAATGGTTCTAATAGAGGTCAATAACAACAACACGAGAATTTGTAGTTGCTACCCATCCAATTCTTTCACTTAATGCTCATGGTATTGAGAAGTGTATATTTGCAATCAACCAATGGCAAACTTTTGTGGATGCGGCGACCTTCCAAGTTGAAGATGAGACAGGTTGTGGAGTTGTTGTAGAGACTGCCGACGTTGATTTCTTTCTAGCTACATCCAAGCACCGAGAAGGTTATATGGAAGCTAACATTGCCGAAGGTTTCTAATAATTTGTGTATTTGTTATTTTACATAAATTTACTTTTGGGTTGATTGTGATGATATTTTGGGTTGATAGTAATGATATTTTGGAAGGATTTGAAAATAAAAGAATTGTGTTTGTGGGTGATTCTATGAGTAGAACACAGTGGGAATGTAACATCCTAAGTTCACCCTACGAATAGGACAAACTGAGGTGTCACAGCGCCGCTTGCTCACTATTATATTTCTTAAATAAATTAAAATACAAAGCTATTACATAATCTCACTCATATACATGCCAATTATATTGAATAAAAACAAATACCAAAGAGATTACTTGTCTGGGAACCTTCCTTGCTCTTGCTGCTCCTCCAAATCGTCTACTAACGGACCTGCGAGTTACAGAAAAT
>CATIWJ010236632.1:0-14121 GCA_949640765.1 Croton laevigatus | reverse complement strand
ATAAAAATGCTAAAATAAAGGAGTCAAATTAACTGTTTGTTTTAAATTATTTTGTTATGCTATTCTTTAGGAACTCATTTGTTATACTTGATATGTAGCAGATTTTTCTGCATTATAGTTTTCAGCTTTGCTGTATAAATTTATAATTGATTGTTCAATAAATTATCATTCTACAATATCAAAAATATCAGTTCAAAAAACCTTCACAATGCTATTCTCTTTTAGAATTGTCTAGGAGGAATAATTGATTTGAAGGAGGGAAATTTACAAAAATCTTCCTATGTTTTATTCATATTTACATTTTTTTCCTTGTTTTTTTTTTAGCAGACAAAATTATTCTTGCGTTTTAATTCCGTTGGACAAAAATACCCTTCTGTTTATTTTTGCTGTTAAAATAACGGTAAAAAGACCAAAATATAATTTTTACATATCTTTTTAAAAAAACTGAAAAATTAAGGGACTAGTTTTGGAATTTCTATCTTCTTCAACCTATCTCCGCCGCAAACCACCTCTACTGCCTCCTTCATGGACATATTGGAGAGCTGCTGCTACTGCTCCATTTTTTTATCTTTACATGAAATTATCAATAAACAAACAAATTTATTTACATAAAAAAAAAAGGAAAAAAGCAATTTCCAGTGTGTTTTTTTGCTAATTTTCATTGCACAAATTCTACCTGTGTTCTAAGCTTAACGAGGAAACTGAATATCTTTCTTTTCTTGGACCCATTGTTCCAAATTTGCAATGAGAGGGATAAAGATTGCGTGTTTCATTTTCTTTTAATTTCTAAATTCAATTTTCTTTTTTTTTTTTTCATACAATTGATTTTTCAAAGATACAATAAATAAGTAATTATTATGATACATATTATTCATGAGCTGAAGTAGTTTTCTTCTCATTGGAGCAGGAAAATAGAAATCTTTCATCTTTCTTTTTTCTCTTCTGCAACTTTCTTTCTTCGTCTTTCCTTCCTTTCTGTCTCCTTTTATATATAACAGTGAGAATCTGATTTGATTTTATCGCTTTTGTTCTGTAATTAATAACTTTAATCAATAAGTTAATTAATTAATTATGAAGCTTGCTTGAATAAATACATAAAATATAGTTCCCATAACATCTCTGCATTTCCCAGCGGCATATTTTTGCGCGGAGATAGGTTGAAGGAGATGGAAATTCCAAAACTATCCCTCAATTTTTTAGTTTTTTTAAAAAATCCATAAAAATTATATTTTAATCCTTTACCGTTATTTTAATAGTAAAAATAGATAAAATGGTATTTTTGTCAAACGGAATTGAAACGCAGAGATATTATTAAAATCTAGGGAAATTTTTGTAAATTTTCGTTTGAAGGAAACGGTGGATGAGTAGACATAATAGCTTACGAGCGTTTGGAGACTAGAAAGCATTGATCGGCTGATTTGCGTGGCTGGAGGAGCAGAATTTCAATCAATAGACTATCGGGGATATCTCTGATGGTAGCACATCTAAATGGATTGTTGTTCATCTTGTTTTCAGGAGACGAAGAGCAGGAAACCGGGTTCATGACAGAAGTGAATAGAAAAACTAATCACCAAAATGACGTTATTTTTAAACTATTTACAAATGTGGTTTGAACGAGTTTGAATCAATCAAATCCGTTTCAGGTGGAAGAAGATTCAGAGCAAACATCAATCTTTTTTCAGGTTGAAGAAGATTTTAGTGTAAATAGTTAAACATATAAATCTTCTTCCCGCAAAAACTAATTCATTGAAAAAAATAATATTAAACAAAAATCTCCTTGTTTCGGGCGCGAATTTATTGTTAACTTAATACTAGTATTTGGCAAAAGATGATTTTATTATATATTTATAAAATTTAAATTTCAAATTTTTCATTATTAATTCAAAATATTATTAGATCACAAAATTAATTTACTTTAGTTTATTTTGATGGTGTGACTCACTGAATTTCAGTGCAGATTTAAAAGTAATAAGTGAATTTTTTCGGATATCGTTTTCGAAAAGGGTAAACAAAAATCATTTTAAAGTAAAAAATGAAATACTAAATTGAAATATTCTATAAATGTTAGTAACAAATTTATCAATTTTCCTTTAATTAATAATATTGAATTGCATGTATTGAAATAAATTATTTTAATCTAAATAGTTGAAAATATGAATTTTTTTATTTATTTATAATAATTTGATACTAAATGAATTAAAATATGAAAATATGCCAAAAATGATTGAATTGGCAATTTCCCCAAGTTTATGCTGATATTTGATGAGAAGGTCGATTTTGTGCTTCTTTGGATAAATTGGCCAAGTTCGGAGAACTAAAATGAGCGTTAAATCAAACGGATTATATGTACCATTTTCAAGAAATTCTCTTGTTGTAGACATTCTTTACTCACTCATGCACTCGAAACAGTTAGAGATCTTCACTTATAAAGAATTTTACTCAGACATTCACTAATTCTTTTACATATATTCTATCATTGTGTTTAGTTTTTAATATCTAATATTAAAATTACATAGACTAAATAATACTCAGTAAAAAATAAGAAAACTGACCACTTCCATAAACAGCAGAAATTAACAAAAGCATAGTAGCACCCTTTCAAAAAAATGAAAAATTACAATAGAATAGCGGCAGTAGTGCCCAGTGGTCACAAAATTTTAGTGTTCCAAAATTGCAAATTACAAATACAGGACTTGAAATTTTTGAATCTTCTCAACTGTTCTCCTTTAGGTTATTTTGCATATTTGTTGCACGATTTCACTAGCTATTGGGATCAGAAATGCATACAGAATCAAGAATTTGAAGCCTTTCAAACGTGAAATGTCATAAAATTCGTTCTATATTCTATACAACTGCAGGGGGAAGTAAAAGTAATTGTCTCTTAATTTTGCTCATTTATGGTCGAACAAGAAGAAATCAATATTCTATAGGATTTCTTTAGCCGCGCAACGCATTTTTAGCACACAAGTAGGTGACGATGGGAAATAACCTCTTCTTCGAAGTGGAAAGCCAATCATATGGTTGGACAGAATATATACAGAGTAATTAATGCCTATAACTCATTCACTAAGGTGGAGCAGAGGAATTGGGTTTCACCATCGCACTCTTGATCACCCTTGTATTATAAGAACCGCAGAATCCACACTTGTGATACAACCAGTGGAAGCATGCACTGCCCTTCCGGTCACAATCATTACATAATATATCCTGCAGTTATTACAACAAATTAGACCCACTTTGATACCAAGTAATCAGGATTTACAATAAGATTCCAGTATAGCTTGCTTCGAAATTACTTCTACACACAGTACAATTGCAGTATATAATTATACCGTGAGTGCAAAAGGCAATTAACACAACTAGTTTTCAAAATGTATCATTCTGAATATTTAAAAAGGTGTATAAGGAAATGAACGTGAAAAAAGACATCTGAATAAATGCTTCCCCTCAGCTCTCTCTCTCTCTCTGTATAGTAGATGAAAGTGCATTGCTGGATACGCAAATATCTGAATTCTAATCGATAATCTAAGCCAATTAGTATGCTGCTCAATAAATAATGGAGAGTTCATAAAAAAAATATTTGAGGCTGCCTTGAGAAACGACCCCAAGATGAACATAAATGAGTTTGGACAATTTTATATTTCGTCAACTTGTTTTAAAGCATATAAAAAGGCTTGGGCCTTTAAAGAATGAGTCTATTGAATTATAGCATCAACAGCTAATTCTTATTTAACCCAGCTATCACTTACTTTAAGCATTATGAGGACTCGCCTACCAAGCAATCAACAGGAAAGTTCATATAAGGAAAATGTACCTGATAATGGTCCCTATATTCCTCAGGAAGCTCCTCAGCAGACAGCAACGCATCAAGCATGCCAAAATAAACCTGAGTTGGTTAACAATAAAGAACAAAGCAAATAAATCATACAATATTATGTATGAAGACAAGCCAACTCAAATAAGACAGCATACAAGTTGAATCAGCTATTGATTAAACCAAATAGACCTTTTTAACATCACATATATCAACATTATGTCAAATAATATCTTACATATCATTGTTATATAATTATGTGTTCATAAAAATTTTGCAAATTACCCAAAAAAAAAAAAAAGTAACAGAAGGTTTCCTTACCGCCATATCTCCTAATGATTTGCTGCATATTGGGCAGGTGTAGTGACTGCAAGTGTATGCCTATTGAACAAAATGCAGGGTGAGAAATTTTGATCAATGCATCTAAGTGAGGATAACAAAGAATGCAGAAGACATTGAGACTGGAAACAGATGGTTTTGAAGAGAGAGACCTGAAAGCAAGCTGAATGCATGTAATGACCACAAGGCAAAGCTCTGACAGTTGCACTTGAAGTGAACAAAAAATCACAGCAGATCGGGCAGTTCGTCTCCAAACCTTTTTCAAGACATTTGTGATTTGCCAACTTAATCCCCAAGCAACAGTTGCATGTCATGCAATGAAAGTAATCAATGCCAAGACCCTTTCCAACACGACATAAATTGCAAAAAGGGCAATGATATACCGTCCTGAAACAGGAATTCACTAATGACAATGCAGTGTTCATTCATAATAAGAGCAGAATTTTATTAAGCATGCACACAAAACCGATTATTAGTCAAGGTTGAACTGTACCTTTCATCATCAAAAAACTTGCATATATTGCAATAATATTTGGCCATCAAAAGTCCATCACATGTAGGTGTTGTGCAGATTGGGCCAATAGCCTGGATCTTTAGACATTGCATGCACATCATTTCGGTTGTTGCTTTTCTGCAGCGAATCAGCAAAATATCATGCCTTGAGAAGCTTCATTCAAAATATGGAACTTAATAATAATTTCAAAAATTACCTATCCATTGTGTGATCGCTCACTTTGTCATGGCAAAATCTGCAAGTAAACAACTTGCCACAGCAAGCAGCACGAAGCTTACAATTTCGCTTGTAGTGCTCACAACCAAACATCTTTTTGTCCTGATCTCGAAATGAAGGTGAACATTCCAATATGTCATCACCATTAGAAGTCCCACCTGTTGCTGCTTGAGGTAACTTCTGCTGAGCAGCTATCCAGCGACTAAAACAAATCATTACTTAAAATATAAATTTCGAATGCAGATCATTATTAACAATAATAACAATATCATATTGATAAAAACAAAAACTACTATTAATGCTTCCAACAAGTTCATGAAGGGTATAGGCCAGCCCCATAGGGGTAGAGAAGCACATTTACTGTCACCGGAACTAACCTAGTCAAAAGATTCTGAACAAGATATGATTTTCTCCTTGGATCAAGAGTTGAGTCCCTATAAACCTTTCTAATTTCAGATTCAAGTTCATTTTGATTCATGCGGAAAATATCCTTCCATCCAGGCTTAAACATCTGATCACTTTGGTCCAAGCTCTCTTGAAATTCTTTATCTGCAAGAAGCAAGGGAAAAATAAGTAGAAAACTTATGTTGGAGGAAATGTGCAGAATAATGGAACTGCCAATAATGATGGCCATACAAAACCCAGAGAAACTGAACAAACCTTCTCTAGAAATGCTAACTTCTGATGTTTCAGCCTTCAAAGGTGATTCTTCAGGTCCTTTCCAGCATTCATTAAGCCACTCGTTGAACATTGTGTTTTTTGTTGCCTGCTTCCAGGCGTCCATCATTTTGTTCTGTTCCTCTTGTGTAAGAGCAGAAGTTACCCAAGGTAACATAGATTGCAGAACTTCAGCACCAGTAGTGCCAATTATGCGGCCAACTATTTTGTCTTGCTCCTGAACTGAAAAATGCTTTCCAAATAACGGCCACAACTCAACTTCTTCTCTCAAAATATGATGATCAAGTGTAACTCTTATAGATTTACACATTCCTTGCAGCTTAGTAGCTAGTTCATTATACTTTGCCACACAATCATCAACATTATAATGGACAACAGAAAGCTCCATGTCAGATCTTGCAGAATCCTTCATCATAAGGGCTGTTCGCAAGATTTCATGAAATCTGGAAAGCTCAGAAAGAACACAGGAAATATCTTCAAATAATTTTTCTTCCTGCTTATGGTCCAGTGTGTATGAATGAGACACATTATGAAGTGCCTCTTTGGATTCCAATGCTGGAAAAACAATATCATCCTCAGCATTACTATGAGCCCTGTATAAGCCCCATAACAAACGGAATCTTCCAACAAACTGCTGAAGAATTGTCTCATTACAATCACTGAGCTTTCCAGATTCAACATCCAGATACTCCAAATCTTTGCTTATGGCTTTATGAAACTTAAATATCGTATCAATTGGTCGTACTGCATACCCAATATCAGTGGCGCTACCATCTGCTTCCCAAACAAAAAGACTGGAGTTAAGAGCCGGAGCAGAGGAGCCAAAGGACAAGGACCGCAAAGACTTGGCAGTTGAAAGAGAATTCAGCCCAAGATTGTTTTTGTTCATTCCTAGACCCGGTACACAACAAGGAAGATCAGCACAAGATGGTATCTGGGAACTTAGAGTCCCTGAGAAATCAGGAACATTGATATTTTTACATGATGCTGAACTGTTCCTTTTGACAGGCCTTTTGTTGTAATCTTCACAAACTGATATGCAGCCATCCTTAGAACAAATTGCAGAACATGATCTCACAATATCTTCTTCAATATCACTGAACTTTCTAGCAGGACAACAACCGATTGCACTCGACAAACATGAACCCTGGTTACGACCCTTGCAAGCCCATCCAGTAAAAAGAGTTATCAAAGCAGCATCCACCAATGGAGCTGAATCAAAATAATTACAAAGTTGAGCAGAGACATAATACATGACTTCATTAAATAGAATCAACGACATAAGAAGTAGCTGTAGAGAACAAAACCTGCTGACTGCATGTTATTGAGATAATTCTTTGCTTCATCATCAGTTAGAAACCCCACCAACCATGGCAAGACACGCTCAATCAATTTCAACGGCATCACACACAAACTTTTGTATAAAAGTTCCTGCTGCTTCTTGAAGGTAAAGTGCTTCCGTGCTAGAGGAAGAACCTAGACATGCAAAGGATTTAGTATATGGTCTTCATGCATCAAAAGGGGATGTTTGGCACCACATTTTTCTAGTAATGTTACAACTAGTACGAGAATATATATTTATATTACCAACTTTATTTTCCAGGTTCGAGTGGAGAAGCCAATTCCTCTTAACTTCCCTGAGCAACTCTACTACTCCAGTTGCCAACTCTTAAGATACTTCATTCTGGCTTAATAATACTATTCACTAATTCAGTAATAACCAATCTTCACATAACTTCAGAGTTTTCACAACACCAAACATCCCCTGCTGCAGTTATAACATCATTAAGCAAAGCTCACCTGTATTTCCTCATTATAGAAGTGGCTCTGTACGGTTTCTATAATTTGATCAGCTTGGGAGCATAACTTTGCATAAAATTCAGCTGCTGAACTAGATTTTGCACCTGCCCTTTGAATGCTTTCAATCAAACGCCTAATTTCATTAAATTGACTTTCTTCTTCTGCATGCTCTTGAAAGAAAGAGAACTCTCCATCTACTGCAGGAAATATGACTTCATCCTCAGCAATACTGTAGCCAAAAAGGACAAATTTTTTCAAAATAGATAATTTACAGAGAGCTCCATGCAATTATAATCAGCAATGCTGGACTTTTGGCTTGCAGCTTGATCAGTCTATCTATTAAGATTTAAGAAAGACTATCATCAAATATTCTCTACAATAACACCACAAACCATCACTGAATCTTCTCCACAATACTCAACAACAACATTGGAGAAACAAACATTAGAACAAAGAATAAAGGTTGGAAAATTAACGGGCATCAATATAATATCTTCATCATTAAACAACAGCATGAGCCATTTTAACAAGTTTAATCGAAGAAGTAAGCTTACATCTACATATTGGTGATTGGTGATAGTACAATTTTAACGCAAGATATACCTTCTGCTTGACATGCATAACAAAACATCTCTCAAAAACAACAACCACAAGCCTTAGTCCCAAACAAGTTGTGGTTGGCTCATAACAAAGCATATATCAAGTACTGAAAAGAAGACATAGATCTACTTTATAAAATGAGAAAGGCTAAACTAAGGTAGTCTAAAAAAATGAGAAAGGGTGATCTAATTATTTCCATGATAGTATGTCAAAAAAAAAAAAAAAAAAGTATTTCCATGATAGATGAGGAGAGACATTATCCATTTTCATGAACAACTAAGCACACCTGTGGAAGATGCAAACATCAGCAATGAATTGCAACCGATCATCAAATGCTGATAAATTGGTAAAATCTCCAGAAACTTGAATCTTTCTAGCTTCCTCAGCTATTTCATTTAATTCCTTTCTAATAGCATTATGCCAAAGCAGTATCTCATCTATAGGGTGTGTTCTAAAAGTATCAGAATCATCATTTCTAGACTCCATGTGTTTTCTTTTCCCAATTTTGTATTGCTCACAAATACATACATCACTATCCAATTCAGAATTCATTGCACTAGCTGTACAAGCTACACAGTTTTGATCATCATGATTATCTGTACAGCTTCGAACTTCCTCCACACCATTTCTTCCTTCTATCCAGGTAAAAATAACCTTCATTAAAAAAATGCATTTAATCAGCTATGAGCATTCAGCAAATTGTAACCAGTAAGAAATAAAGTGGTAAATCAAACAAGTCCACTACCTGCTGAAATAGCTTCTCTTCTGGGATTATCTTGCTTAAGCACTTGTGCATATTCTGGCATTCAACAGGTGAAACAGAAGATGCTAACCATGGCAGGAGTTCCACCATAATGTTCACAGGAATGCTACATAGAAACTGCCATATTAGAGATGCCTGCTCTTCAAGAGAGAACTTCTCAATAAGCAAGGGAAAGACCTGACATTGTAAAAAAATATATATATAACAACATGTTTCTGTTTTATTGATATCAAACATGTTTCTGTTTTATTGATATCAAAATCAACACTCTAAACTTTATTGCAATTCATGAATAACGGTAGATAAGATGCATAAACATACCCTTGATACCACTATTCCAATGCTTTGCTATATACTAGATGGCGTTTTTCGAATTGATAAATTATAGTTCACAGGTCAAAATTGCGTCTACCGATAGAACCACTTCTTTAAATAATAAAGAAGCACAAAGGATTATGAGTTACTAACTAAGCATCAAGCAGATTACCTGAATCACAATAGTGTGAACACCATACCAAAGGATGATACATCAGTAGTTTCTGACAACAAGGAGTTTCTGCTCTCTTTTTTATTCATCTTGCACTCATAAGTCATAACCCTAGATTTCAATCTAGAAGACCATTGTTGTGGATCATCTCTTTGCAGACTTTGCTATGTCAGGGTACACCTACAGCTAGTCCACCTTCTTTACTATCTCAAGATTAATGAAGTGAATCCAGATCAGAAGAAAAAATAATCCATAAATTTAGGTTGAAATCTATTCATCTGTTCTATTTTGAGAATATTTGTCCCAAGTAAAAACATGTTGAAGGAAATACAAATTATGCAATCTTATCTTATGCTATACTCATCTCATCCCCCAACACATTATGCAAGCTTAGGTCAGCCTAACATAAGAAGTAAGCTAGACAATCCAGTAGAGAAAATACAAACTGTATAAATATTGGTGAGCAATATAAATCTTTTTTGTACATATAATCCATAGAACAAACATGAAAAGTTGCATCCATACTCTTAAAAGTTACAAAGGAAGAGATATCCAAATCCTTTGTTCCAATGTGTTATATCCATGACAAAATTGTTCCCTTAATTCAAAAGAAGATATTCCCGAGAGTGAAGGCCATCTATTTCTTCCACACAATATTTAATTATGATTTATTGAATCAACTAACAGCAGAATATAATTGCCTATCATCAATGGATATTTAGCTTACACTTCAAACAGAGTCATCCCAGATCCGGTACAGATACAGTAAGATGGAAACTACTTTAACTAACCGAACATCTTTTTCAACAGCAACTGACAAGATGAAAGTCTTTGTATTGACAGACTGTTAAGAATCAATTCTTACGAAAAGCTAACAACTTTAAATTTTAATTTCCATGGAACCATCATCAAGACCAACTTATTTCTTGCTTTGGCAAGGACCACAAAAACTGTTCTGCTTGAACTGTCTTGATAAGTATATAAACGTATGAGGTTGAGAGTACCTACTAGCAGTCGAAGAAGAGTAAGGGTGATGGATTTGAAAGAACAAAAGAAATGCAGAACAATATATATGGAAGGACCAAAACTTTATATTTAAAAACAGATTCTGACCATCTGTTATATTTTTGTATTTGTGCTAGCATTGGTAAAAAAAATCTCAACTAACAACCCATGCAGTTATAATATCCCAGTTTCCTATAGGATATATTGCAAATAGGATTGGGCATGGTACCAGAACCACCGGCAACAGTTATGGTTCACGGTATTGGAAATGGTGACATCAAAACCGAATCGCATCCCCAGGCAACGGCTTTGAAACCGCCAGTTCACAATCCCAGTTCTTCAAACAAAGGTTCCATATGGTTCTTAGTAGTTCTTCATCCAGTTCTCTGGGTGGTTCTTTAACGGTTCTTTTTTGTATTTTCAGTGAAAATTTTTAAATTGGTTGAAAAAATTATTTCCAATTGAGAAATTAAGGATTATTATGATAATAAATATATTAGACAGAGTAGAGATTAAAGAATTCTTTGAACACAATAGGGGTAGTAGTACAGAGAGTAGATATGATTTGATCATAGATCATATGAATTTGTCTCTTATCTATACATGTTCATAAATACTAACTTTAAATAATTACCCCTAAAAAACTAGTTGTTTTATGATAGTTTATGGTTGTTACGAGGAGTGCATAAAAACACTCCAATATTCGTTGGAATAGCCGATTACAAAGGTTAGAACCTCCGATTTCAAGCCGTTATGGCTCCAAAACAGTTACGGTTCTAAATTTGGTGGAACTAAAACATACTCCAACGGTTACAATTCTTGGCAAATACGGTTCTAGTTTTTGGCGATTTGGAAATGATGGTTGAAAACGGTTCAAACCTTATTTTTCCAAGCCTAATTCCAAATACATATTGAGAATGAAAATCCTAGATTTGAAGAACAGTTTATCGAATGCATAAATAAAATAAATAATGCTAAAAACACCTTACCTGTTCCTCTTCCTTTGCCATGTGCTGACTAAGTGATGTATGGAGGGCTCCTGTGCAAGATGCTAGTTCTCTCGGGAAACTTTCATTGACTTGCAAATAAGAATTTAGAAGCTCAAATAATTGATCAAACAGACTACTTTCCCCTTTGTGCTCAAGTGAGTATGTTTGTGCTACATTCTTCACACGTATGTCAAGTGCTGGAAAAATAACCTGCATTCCCAAAAATTTTGTGCCATCAGATCTACCATATGTCGCATAATAACATTAACAGATGTTAAAGAAGCAGTATCAGTTACTTCCATGAAGATGGAAATGACATGGATCTTGTAGATACACTTAGCACAGGTTTACACAGATCATATATAAAAATTCAGGAAAGCCTCTATAATGAGCTTTTTGAGACCCAACAGGAATGAATCAGTTAAAAAAAGAATAGAATCCATGTGTCAGAATCAGATTATAAATACTAATGCATTGATTATACGAGGATGTAAATTTCATGCCTCATGTTTGATAAACATTAATATTCTTCTCTTAAATGTGTAAGAAACAAATGTTTGGCAAAATAACCATTTTTATAAACATATCAGTAAGAGTGGAAACACTTTCTTTAACTTCTAAAACTATTCTTCCAAACGGATTATCAATTATCAATAAACAATAGAAAAGAAAGCACGGTAGAAAACTTCGGAAAGAGAACTTCCAAAAGTGATTATACTACACAAGATAATTACTACTATCTCCACTAGAAACGAAGCAAATCAGAGCCATGAAATAATTCCCAAGCTTCACTAAAAATTTTACAAGCACTTCTGATATCTGCTCAAACATTTAAGAGCTGCTAGATTTAGTAGACGCGCACAATTTTGAAAATTAAAAAAGAAATTACTATCCCTTCCTGTGACATCACAACGCAAAGTGAAATCTATAACAGGAAGAAATATTAGGCGGAAATAATTAATAATTTGTCTAAATTTCTAGGAACTGCTCTGCACATTCGACTTTGAATCCCCAATTATTCAAATATTACGAGTGAAAACATATCAATACATCACCAAACATGCCATTGCCAATAGCTAACGGGCGAAAAAGAACGGAGGAGAAGAGAAAATTTTAAAAAAGCACCTCGTCTTCGGCATTGCAATGGTGCTCATAAATCAATCTGAGAAAACGGTAGCGTTTAAAGAGAGACTTAAGGTCTACGGTCTGTCCAGTAGCAAAAGCCATGGCCAATCGATGAAGCGAATCAAGCTCATTACGAACAGCCTTGTGGAAGTAAAGAAATATAAGAATCGGCGATTCTTGTCCACTACTCTCTAAGCAACCTTTGGTTTCCACTTTCTTCAACGCGCTGGACAATATCATCCCTTCTCCTCTCTGTAATTCTGGTAACGGCGTCGCCATTTCTGTTTCTCCGATTCCGATAAGCCTCCTGTTTTAGCCTAAAACGGTATAGTCGAAAGTCTCCTTTGACAGAAACTGAATTATATTAAAAATATAGAGTACTCAGTTTTGTTCAACGGAAGAAGAGGAAGTTTGGGTTTTTTGTTTGTTTGTTTCATTTTATTTTCGTAAACAAGGATTTGATAAGGAAGAAAGCTAGTTATAATGTAATTGAATGAATGCCACGTGGCAAGCTGACAAGGCAACTGGTGACGTCAGCAGCTTGCCACGTGAGAAGGAGAGGTCTTGAAGATTCAGGCATTCTTGTCGCCATGCAACTACACGCGCTAATGTTCTTCCACGAGTGTTGGAAGCATGGAAGAGTGTTGGAAGTATGGATTACTCTTGAAAAGCATAAGAATAAAGCGAGCTTCAGTTTCAAGAACATTAAAATATTTAAATTTAAATTATTGTTAATGATGATGCCATATATCAAATTGTTTAAGGGAATTGCTGCTCCATTTTTATTTTTATCCATTTCCGGCATGAATATCATGTTTTTATTATTTTTAAATTTAGAAAAAATAATAAAATTCCAACTTAGCTATTAGAGCATCTTCTAACGGTAAAATAAAGAAATTTGCTTTCCAATGTAAATATACATTGATGATCTGAAGCTGATATGGATAATGTCTAATCCATCTTCTATTTTTAGACAGTCATTTAAATAATGTATAGATTTATGGTGGATTGTGATTGATTCACATATTAAATTATAATTCTAGAAAAAATAAAATAAAATGAAAAGTGTTACATTGAAAATAAAATTTTAAAATTGAATATCTATTTATAAACATTTATTTTCACATATTTTATTATATAATACACATAAACTAATAGATAATGTTGCATTATTGAAGATGCTCTTAAATATGTGATCAATACATCTTTAAATTTTATATTTTTTACATATAGATAATATATACCAAAAATATTATTTAATTAATTTTTAAAAACTTATGCTTTTTTTTCAAAGAAAAATTTATACTATTTAGTTTTTATAAAAAAAAATTAAAACTGTTATTTACTTCTTTGTCCTTAAAATTAATAAAAATACCAATAAATATATAAATTATAATTATATATAATTTTATTGATGTCTTAACAAGTAACTTTATAATTTTATGTATTTAATAAATAAAATGTAAATAAATTATATTTACAGTTTAAAAAATAAATTATATTTATAGGATTATTATTTTTTAAAAAAAATTAAAATAAAATAATAGTTATTTATATTTATTTAATAAAGTTTCCCAAAATATATACCAATAAATTATATTTAGCAAATGTTCGAAAATAAAAAATTTAAAAAACAATCAATAAAAGCTAAGGTTTAGCATGATGTGAAAATGAAATGAAATAATTAATGAATGCATTAATTCGGAGGGCACAAGAGATACGTGTGTGCGGAGCGTGTTAGGGATTGGCTGCCACCCGATAAACTCACACCTTGGCTGCCTTCTATCTATC
>CATIWJ010236554.1:0-12048 GCA_949640765.1 Croton laevigatus | reverse complement strand
CGAATGTTAATCAAAATCCTCCTGATTTTAATAATCCTGCAGCAATGCAAAATTTATATGGAGCCTATGTGGACCTCAATAGGCAGATGGCAAATTTGAGGGAACAGCTCCGTTATGTTTCTCAGGCGCAAGCTCCTTCTGAGATCAATGTGATATATACACCTGCTGTCACCCCACTCCGAATGGCACCTCCGGCCCCTATGCCCTCCAAAAACATGAACATTAGTGAAGGGGTTCAGGTGGTCACATCACGTGTTAATGTCAGGAGTAAGGGGAAGAGCATCGTTCAAGTAGAAGATGAAGATGAGAACTCGGGTAACGAAGCGAATCAACCAGCCTATAACAATGTTGAAGCCCAGGTGAAGAATATACTTAAGGACTTGGGAATCAGAACAAAAGGCCTCAGCTTTCATCAGGTCACGGAATCTCCCTTGGTCAGCAGCATAACCACACGGGATTTTCAGGAAAAATTCAAAATTCCTGGCAGCTTAGACAATTATGATGGCACGTCGTGCTCGAAGAGTCATGTTAACAAATTCAGAATGGCCATCAACGTTCAGACATACAAGGACTATGTCTTGTGCAGACTCTTCCCCACCACCTTGAAGGGCATCGCTCAGGATTGGTACCAGGGTCTGAAGCCCAATTCCATCAGCTCTTTTCGGCAGATGTCTGAGCTCTTCTTGGCTCGATTTGTGACCAAGATACTGCAGAAAAATGCCCCCACCGAGTTGCTACTGGTCAAGCAGAGACATGATGAGAGTCTACGCAAGTTCATTGACAGATTCAACCAGGAGGTAAACTTGGTGGATGAGCTAGACCTCAGGTCAGCCCTTCTAGCTCTAACACAGGGGACTCATAGCATAGCCCTTCAGTCCCAGTTGATAAAAAAGGAGCCTGCCACCCTTTAAGAGGTGATGTCTATAGCCCAGAAGGAGATCAGATTATAGGAGGGTTTGCAGAACTTAGCGCATATGCGTGAGTCCGAAGAACAGCTTAAGAAGGATGTCGAGAATAGCAAAGATGGGGATAATAATGGTGGTGGTTCAGAAAAAAGGTCGGGAGGTTCAGACTCTCGAAGATCGGGGAGAGACCGTAGTTCAAATTATACTCCCCTCCGAACCTCCAGGAGAGAGGTCTTAATGTGGATAAAAAAGAGAGGTGAGGAAATTAAGTGGCCTCCCAAAATGAGCAGTTCCACAAGGGCCAAAAGGGACAGCAGTAAATATTATAAGTTTCATCATGATAATGGCCATGATACCGAGGATTGTTGGCAGTTGAGGGAAGAGATAGAGCGGCAGATCCAACAAAGGGTACCTGGGATTGACCGCCACATTCGGTCGCCTCGAGAAGGCTTCCGAAATAATGATACTAATCGAAGAGACAATAGAAGAGGAGACCGGAGAGCTGACTGGAGAGAAGATAGAAGAGATGACAAAAGAGACGACCAGAGAGATGACCGCCCCAGACAGAACGAGAGGCAGATAGCGGGTGAGATCAATGTCATCCACGGAGGCAGTCACGATGGAGATAGCTCTTCCAAGAGAAAAAGAGCAGTTCAGGAGGTATATTTAATTGAACAGAAGAATTCTCCCCAGCCCGATTCCCACCCTTCATCATGGTGCAATATATCATTCACTCCGGAGGATGCAAGGCATGTGAAACACCCACACAATAATGCTTTGGTAATTCAGGGGATTATTCATAACTACAAAGTTAAGCGCATCCTTGTAAATGATGGCAGTTCAGTCAACTTACTAACCATGGATGCATTTCGCAAGATGAATTTAGACCCCAAGAGGATGAAGCCGGTCGGTACACCCTTGGTCGGCATAGGGGACCAGACGGTCAGATTGGAGGGATCGATACGGATCCAGGTGGAGCTCGGTGATGAAGACATCACCAGGGAGGTCGAGGTGGAGTTCATGGTAACTGCCATTCCGTTTGCTTAAAACATTCTGTTGGGCCGACCTTACCTCTATCAAACTGGGGCCATCCCAAGCATCTACCATCTTTGTCTGAAGATACCGACCCCTAAGGGAGTAGCCATTACTCGAGGAAGTCAGGAGCTGGCTAGGCGAGCATATTTCAATACTTTGAAGGGGGTATTTCAAGATGCACATGTTGACATTTAGGAAGCCCCTTTGCATCCTCCCTTGGTTGAACCAAAAGGTGACACAGAAAAAGTCCAGCTCAGTCAATGAGGTGTCACCGTCGGATCTGAGATGAACTCAGTAATCCAAAAACAAATAATTCAAACTCTCCGGGAGCATGAGGAGGCTTTTGCATGGAAGACTTTTGATCTGATCGGTGTTGATCCAAAAGTTATTGTTCACAAGTTGAACATCGATCCTGCGGTGAAGCCAATTGCTCAAAGAAAACGCAAGCATTCCACAGAGAAGCAGATTGCCATTGCTGAGAAAGTGCAGAAATTGCTTGATGCAGGAGTCATACGAAAGGTTCAATACCCAGAATGGCTTGCAAATGTCGTTTTGGTGAAGAAATCCAATGGGTCCTATCCCATGTGTGTGGATTTCACTGATCTCAATAAGGCCTGCCCGAAAGATCCTTATCCCCTGCCTAGCATTGATCAGTTGGTAGACTCGATGGCTGGGTTCGCCCTTTATTCCTTCTTGGATGCTAAGTCGGGTTACCACCAAATTTTTATGTTCAAATGGGATGAAGACAAGACAGCTTTCGTCACCGATCAGGGGACATATTGCTACCGAATGATGCCGTTCGGTCTGAAGAACGCTGGAGCCACATACCAGAGAATGGTCAATGCCATATTCAAAGATCACATAGGCAAAATTGTTGAAGTCTATATGGATGATATGATTATCAAAAGTACAAAGGCGGAGGACCATGCCAGGGATATAGCCACTGTACTAAAAGTTCTCCAATCTAACAATTTGAAGTTGAATCCGGAGAAATGTGTATTTGGCGTCTCAGTAGGAAAATTCTTGGGGTACATGGTTTCCCAAAGAGGGATAGAGGCAAATCCTGAGAAGATAAAGGCAGTTTTGAATATGAAGCCTCCTTCGTCTATCAAAGAGGTTCAACAGCTTAACGGTAGGATCACCACTTTGGGCCGCTTTATTTCATGCTCAGCCAAGCGTTGCCAGCCTTTCTTCAAAACCTTGAAGGGTCTCAAAAACTTCCAGTGGACAGATGAGTGTCAAAAATCCTTTGAAGAGCTCAAAGCTTTCCTGACATCTCCCCCACTTCTCAGTAGGCCTATTCCAGGAGAGGACCTGTTTATCTACTTAGCCACAACAGAAGATACAGTCGCAGCGGTACTGATCAGGGAGGAGGATGGAGAATAGTTTCCTATTTATTATGTCAGCCGAGTATTGCACGATACTGAGCTCTGATATCCGAAGCTGAAAAAGCATGCTTTAGCTTTATATATGTCAACACAGAAACTTCGCCATTACTTTGAAGCACATACCATCATCGTCAGGACTGACCTCCCTCTTCGTAAGATACTTCAGAAGCCATAGACATCGGGAAGGATTGCTGAGTGGGCAGTGAAGATTGGTACTTACGGTGTCAAGTATGAACCCCGAAAATCTCTTAAAGCTCATATCCTAGCAGATTTTATTGCTGAGGTCACTCCTGTAGAAGAATCCCAGGCTATTCCTGTGGAAAAATGGCAGATGTGGGTAGACGGAGCTGAGTGCACTGAGGGGTCAGGGGCCGGTATTATCATCAAAGGGCCCCATCAGCTAAATTTCAAATATGCAGTAAGGCTAGAGTTTTCTATTTCTAATAATGGCGCTGAGTATGAAGCATTGCTTAATGGTTTGAGGTTGGCCAAGGAAATCGGAATGGATCAGTTAACTATTTATAGTGATTCACAGTTAGTTGTCAACCAGGTTCAGGGCAATTTCAAGGTCAGGAAAGATGCGCTGATTCCATATGTAGACATCGCTCACAAAATGATGCCTGCAGGATGTAAGATCGTTTAAGTTCCAAGAGAACAAACCATCGAGGCTGATGAAATTGCCAAAGCAGCAGCTTAGGGACGAGTAGAAGATTTGAAGAACATACCTTTCAGCATACAAGAGTTCCCAACCTCTATAGGAGAACACTCGTATACGGTGGAATGGCAGAACACTTGGATGGAACCCATTATTCAGTGGTTGGCCGGTGGTAAATTACCTGACGATAAAAAGAAGGCTGAGAAACTTGTCAAGCGAGCTAAAGAGTATAGTTGGTTTCAAGATGACCTTTACAGGCATTCCCGAACTCACCCTTGGTTGAGATGCATTCCAGGGCATAGGGGACAGTATGTTTTTCGGGAGATTCATGAAGGGATTTGTGGGGCACATGAAGCCGCTTCCACTTTAGCTCGTAAGGTCCTCTTGCAAGGATATTATTGGCCAGTTATCAAGATAGATGCCGAAGAGATGGTGAAAAAATGCCAAAGATATAAAGAGCATGCTAATGTGCAACGAGTTCCAACCTCCTCCCTTTCCCTTATTGGAGCAGCATGGCCCTTCTATCAGTGGGGAATTGATATAGTAGGACCTTTTCTGAGGGGATTAAAACAATGTAAGTTCTTGATTGTGGCTATCGATCACTTTTTCAAATGGCCAGAAGCAGAGGCAATGGCAACTATAACTCAGAAAAAGGTTACAGACTTTGTCTACAAAAATATCGTTATGAGGTTCGGAATTCCAAGCATCATCATCACCGACAATGGTAAACAGTTTGACTCCAAGCAGTTCCGAGCTTTTTGTGAAGGTCTCCATATAGATCTTCGTTTCTCCTCAGTTGCACACCCTCAGACCAATGGTCAGACAGAGATCACCAATAGGATAATACTCCAGGGGCTGAAGAAAAGGTTGGATGACAAGAAACGCAACTGGGTGGATGAACTTCATAGCGTCTTATGGAGCTTCCGAACGACCCCAGATCCCCAACAAGAGAAACACCCTTTTCGCTAGTATATGGAAGTGAAGCTGTTATTCCAGTCGAGATCGGCCAACCTTCTTTCAGAGTTGAGTTTGCAGCAGAACTTGACCAAGATATAGAGCGAAGAACTGATCTAGACCTGGTTGAAGAGCTCAGAGATCTTGCTAATGCACGGGCAGTATCATACAGACAAAAGATCGCTCGGTACCATGACAAGAGGGTTAGAAATCGCACATTCCGCGAAGGCGAGCTCGTCATGAAAAAGGCAGAGATCACAAGAGGAAACGCAGGGGTCGGGAAGTTACAGCCAAACTGGGTCGGACCATTCAAGATCAATAAAGTATTGAGGCTCGGAGCATATCGCTTGGAGGATATGAAGGGAAAAGTCCAGCCTCATTCCTGGAATGCAGACAACCTCAAAGTCTACCATCAGTAATATCTATATTTTCTGTTAAAATTGACAAATGATATCTATGTACATCTTTTTTAAGTCCACAGATATGATAAGGGTGCTACAGGGGTACCTACCTAGTTGGGATAGCTCGGTGCACCTACTAATCTTGATGACTTCAATAAACTTTTTCGAAATATATTCCTATTCCCTAGTTGCAATACACCTTCACCACCAATTCTACTGATTAAGTTCGCATGAATAACGGCCTACACAATAAGGAAGGTCATCAAGGTCTCTCCTCCATAGAACAATCAAAAGGACAAGTTCCTTTCACGAAGTTCGCCAAGTGACTGAGCACGATCCATGGATCGTCTTTTCACGAAGTTCGCCAAGTGACTAAGCACGATCCATGGATCGTCCTTTCACAAAGTTCTCTAAGTGACTGAGCACAATCTATGGATCATCCTTTCACAAAGTTTGCCAAGTGACTGAGCACGATCCATAGATCGTCCTTTCACGAAGTTTGCCAAGTGATTGAGCACGATCCATGGATCATCCTTTCATGAAGATTGGCCAAGTGACTGAGCACGATCCATGGATCGTCCTTTCACGAAGTTCGTCAAATGATTGATCCAAGGATCGCTCCTTTTATGAAAATCACCAAAGTAACAGGGTACGATTTATGAATTCTTTAAAAATTAAAATCATAAGCTTCAGTCAATGATTCATCATTTAAAAAGAATGAAGGCCATTTTCATTTATCCAAGTACTAAGTACAGATACAAGAAAGCTAAAAAAAATTTTTTTTTCCTAATCTGTTCGAACAGCGTCATCTGTCCGATCGTTTGTAGGAACAACAGGGGATCCTCGGTGCTCAACAGGAATTTGTGGTTGTCCACCGGTGGCCTGCTCAGTAGGATCTTCGCTTGAAGAAGTGATTCTTAGCTGATCTTGGGCCTTGGATGCTTCAGCCTCAGCTCCGACAGAAGCAAAACCTTTTTTCGCCATTGGGGAGGAATGCCCATCTTTGGTATGAACACCCTCATCTTCCTCATCGCTCTCATCATCAGAATCGGAGTCAGTTACCTTGAAGATGTCATTGGTTGGCTTAAAGGTCTTGAAGGCGTCAGCAATATCGCCTCCTCCCATATTCCTCACCTCCCGTAAAATTTGACCTCAAAAGGTGATCAACCAGACAGCACCATTCAGCCTTACATCGGCCACTTCTTTTTGTGACCGAGTGAGATCTTCTTTTGTCAAGCGAAGTTCCTCTTCCACCTTATGAAGATCTTCCTTTGCTGTATCCAGCTGTCTCCTCAACGACCCCGTTTCCTCTTTGGAAGCTTCATAGGCATAATGAGTGCTCCGCTCCCTCCCCTCGGCGGCTTCCAGTTTGGCACTCAGTCTTCTGAGCTCCGCCTCTTTGCTTTGGACCTCAGCATCCTTCCGCTGACTGAGGCTATTCAGCTCCTCTTTAGCAGAAGCCAAGCTCAATGCCAGCTCAGCATTTCTCTTGTTTAATTCAGCTTCTCTTTTTCGGAATGCTTCCTGAACTTTGAGCATATCCTTGCTAGCCAGAACGGTCTCCGTATGGAAGAGTTCCAACATCTGCCACACAAAACATCATTAGTATCAAGTCAATATTGCTTACCCCAGGAATTCAAACAATAATGCATCACCTGCAGGCCATAGCTATAGCCAAGAGCTACTCTTTTGGCACGATCCATGACAGCAAACCTCTGTCTGTCGGCAGCCATTCCGACGGATTTGACAATATCTTGTGACAAACCTAGATTTGTCACGCTGGGGGTGGGTCCGTACTTCTCCACTGCATAATTCTCGAAGGTACCGACGGATCTGGGAGTACCCTCTGATCTGGTGGTCCCCGCTGGCCCAGAAAAAAAGTCACCTCTTCCTTGTCTGTCGGTACGGTGAGGCTCCATAATTTTAGGGGCTGACGACGGTCCCACTTGGCTGAGGGACAACTGCCCAGTGCTCGTCTTCATTATAGGTCTAGGCGGATGGCTGAGGGGCAGCTGCCCAGTACTCGTCTCTACTACAGGTCTCGGTGGAGACACTCTTATTGAAGGAACTTCTTCCCTACGAGTCTCTAACCCCAGAATTTCTTCCCTGCGGGCATCTGTTGGAGCCTCTACCCATTTTCTCTTTCTTTGGAGCCCTTCTTCTTCGGAAGCTCCTCTCTCTTTGCTCGAGCCCTTTTGACCCGATCGCTTCTTGGCTGCCTTCTCAGCCTTCTTCTTCTCCAGCCCAGCCATCAGTTCTTGAAACGACGCCATTCCTGCAACAAGTGAAAAAATGTTATGATTAGTGCTATGACCGAATTAAAAACATTAAGTTCGGTAATTACCGCCGCTCCGGTTCAACCGACGCTCCGGTTCAATCGATTTCCTCTGTGATCGGTCACTACACCCGTATACCAATGCTCGGTAAGGTAGCCGGCATCATAGGAACCACCTGCTACCATGTTCAGAAGCCTATCTATATGCTTCTTCTCTTTTCTGCTCAGTTCATCGAGCTCGCTGTGCTTCTTTGGGTCCACGTTCCTATTCCATTTCTGAGGAACGGCACACAGAGACGGATGGGCAACCACGAAGAACTCTTTTTTCCAACCCTTTCTCAGATATGAAGGCAGTGTGAGCAGTTTTTTCTCTCCTTGAAGGTGGACGTGATCATACCTCTTGTTCACCACCACCCGATTTAGACCTAAGAATTCCCTTAAGGTCAGTGCAAACGGTTTTGGACAGGCCGATGCTAGAAATTGTACTGACCGAATGATCTTCCAAGAGTTCGGATTTAGCTGAGCGATATTCATTCCATAGTAGCTCAGTAACTCCTCCTCTAGTTTCGTCAAGGGAAACCTCAGTCCTGACGCTAGGTCCTCCACATAGATAACCCTCCCATATGCTTCTAGAGGATTTTGGTCAGCACATCTACCTTTTCCAGGTAGATAACATGCAAAGTCTTTTGGGATATCATATATAAAGGATATCTCCTTGACTCTGACCTCGCTCAATCCACACGTGATGTGTTCGACGTCTAGAGCTTCGGTGGCCTCCTTTCTTTTCGGAGCAACAGGCTCAGTTACTTTTTTTCCTGTTGCTTTTCCATAGGGATCGGTAGCCCTAGGAACCTGTTTCTTTACAATACCTTTGCTCGAGGCCGGTATAGCCGTCAAAGGTCGAGCAGGTATCGCTCATCTTTCGATAATGACGATCTGCCCTTTCCTTCTCCGAATCTGAGCACTCTCCTCAGACTCTTCATATTCATCCCTTAATTGGTAGGGTTTATCAACCCTTCCGATTTGAGGTCGGGAATCAGATACAGAATGGCCGGATTCCTCACTGAAAAACTAGGCAACAGACTCTACAGATGGATTCTGGGAATTGCTCTGATCACTCATATTCTCTCAATTTTAAGCAAATAAGAGGGAAAAAGTGTATGAATAGAATAAAATTTTATCTGATTGATGGGGAGAAGACGAGTATGCTACGCCAAAGGCAAAAGGAAACTGAAGTTGCAAAGAGGAATGGCGAAAAGGAAAACCGGAGTTGCAGAGCTTTTGAAGATAATAACAGCGAATAAAAATTTCAAAACATAGGAGCGTCTGATATTTATAAGAGAAATGATGGTTGCAGAGGTGAAAGGTCATCCATTATGACGGTTTCAGAACCGAGGCGATATTTTACCTAAAACAAGACACGTGTCGTGCAATGGTCTTTGGGTGGGAAAAAGGCCGCCGCCTAAAAGTTAAATATGACCGCCTAAAAGAAGGTGGGATGTGCCCTAGTGGGCTAGAAAGCTCGATGCCCAACAAGCCAGCTGTTCAAAAAGTACTGAATGTCAAATTAAGCATACCGGAGGATGAAGCGAGTATACGATACCAAACGACAGATCGAGCGTTCTGAGCGTTACATGGTTTTAGATCGGTACCCATAGTGATTACCCTCAGTCTTTAACTAAGGGACTTAAGGGGGGACATGTGATGATATAGCACCTATAGGGGCCAAGGTTAGAGGAACCTTGTGGCTAGACCTCATTGTCTGGGTCTAACGAAGGCCCGGAACCGATCTGAACCCAGCCCATTAGTTGGGATTTGGAGGTCAGCACTAGATGACTGACCCCCATATGGACTGATCGGCACCTGGGACTCAGGTCGGTACTGATCCAGCATTCGAGATCCATTCCAGTCAGGCCATTCCTAATCACATTTATGATGTAGACAAGCAGACACAAAACCCATACTCTGAAAGGGACAGACAGATAAGCAACTCGTACTTTGATAAGCATGGGCCTTTAAATATGCATATATTACAGTCATCGTTATGGAAAGTGGGCATTTACTGTCATCATTACAAGTGAGTTGTCATTACAGGGGATCCACGTGTAAGATGCTCTAAAACCCCTTACTATAAATACCTCAAGAATCTATTATTCTAAGGCATGATTACTTTCCTTTATCATTCTTATTCTCCATATACTGACTGATCGCCGAATTGACTTAAGCATCGGAGTGTTTGCCACGGCAGCACCCTTGCTCTCTCCTTTTGTTTTCAGGACCTAACCAACTGGACATAGCCATTGGCTCCTTCGAGGTGAACCACGGCTCCTACAGTTTCCCTCATTGGACCCCGGAAACATCAGTTCTTATGCGGTCAGGTTCTCTGGACGTCCGGGCTCTCCTGGGCAGCAGGTGTTCTCACGGAGATGGTGTTGCGCAAGTAACGCTCAGGAAAATTTTCCTCCTCATCTTACTTATTTGCAATGACATCTTTGCCCTTCGTTTTGAGTTTTCTCTAAGTTTTACTGTCGGCCCCACTTATTTTGACAGTTTTATCTTTATCAAAAAATAAAATAAAATTTTGACAGTTTTATTTTTTGGAATAAAAAACTGCATTGAGAGGCTCTCGATCGAGTCGTTTATAATTACCGCCAAATTGGGAGCAAAACCGAAGTTTTACCGATGCTAAACGGTTATAATTTTTAATTTGAGATCGGTTGTAAATCCGAGGGCCGTGGCTATTATTTTTAATTCATTTTACCCAATGAGTGGATTTTTTCTGGGGCTATGCGATTGTAAATCGGTCTATATTTACCAATTGATATTATTCGTTTGCAGTATTTTAATTTTTTTGTAGTGCGTTTAGCATTACTCATACCAAATTAGTGAAAAATCCGAAAAATTTTTTATACACCTTACTAAATTCATCCCGAATCCGTTTATTACTATCCACTAATACCTATGGGTACCCATTTAATAAAATTTTAACTGTTTAAAAATATTAAAATTATAAATAATTAAAAAAACACAAATAAAATTTCAAAATTTTCAGCCATATAAAATTACGACAATTAGTTATATTCTCAGAAAAGAAATACAACAAGAATCATAATTAATTAAAATTCAACAAACTTGAATGTTTTTACATTTTTTCTTATCAAATATTTTATATTTTATGGATAATGGATACTCATCTCGATCCAAGAAAATTAAACGAGTTTGGTTTCACGTGACTGAAAAACCAAAAAGGTACCAAATCCATTTATATATTATCCTAATAGATTATAAAATTTACTATAAATGAAAATGTAACTAATTACAAAAATTACTTTTATACTACTTATTTTTTCACCAATACTAATAAAAAAATAATAATAATAAATTACAAAACTTACTATAAACAACCCAAAATGACACCCAAATGTAAACTATCCATAAAAACGGAGGCAGTATTTGTTAAATGTGCAAGAATTTAGACCAACCCTGTAGGTTTTGTAAACATTATACCAAACTCATCCCGTAGTATTCATCTAATATTAACATCTCCTCTTAAGTATCAAGAGCTGCATCTAATTTACATTTTAGACAGCCTGGCTTTAGTTGTTGCCATTTACTCACAAACTTTTGCACATGACCATTAGCTATTGTATTGTCTTAAAATCCTGGGTTGCCTTCCATTCTCAAATCCAAATTTCAGCTCTCAATATAATTTGCGTCGAACGGGATAATTTTTGTTTCCACACTATTTCATTATGTTGCACCCATAACATGTACACAGTAGAAACGCATTTAAAAACAATATCTTTATTATTACTTGGTTGCTGCAAACTGAAAAGTTATTCATCAAATACTGTTGCTCTAGCTAGACAATTAAAAAAAAAAAAGTTAATTAAACTATCTATTTATTCCAAATATACTCTAAAATATAAAACACAGTAGAAACGCATTTAAAAATAATATCACTATTACATGGTTGCTGCAACATAAAAAGCCAGTCATCAAATACCGTTGACATTAAAAAAAAAATTAATTAAACTATCTATTTATTCCAAATATACTCTAAAATTACAGAGTAATGTTATTTGGTGTTGTTAATAATCATTTATCATATGTTAAAAAAATAATAATCATTTAAATAAAACAAAATTAACATTTTTATTTTAACTCTTCAATTAAGGTTGTTATTAATGTACATCGACCTATATAAATTGAATATCAAAAAAGAAAATTTGTTGAGTGAAATATTAAAATACTTACTATATCACTTTGGATCAAAATAGACTAATTTATACTCCCTCCGTTTTTTTCATTTGTTTACCTTTTTTTAGCGTTGAGTAGATTCAAGTTTGGTGTTGATTGTTTGATGTGTTGGGTTAGGTAGATTAAAATATTATTTATATATTATTAAACTACAACAACCATACTTTATAACTAA
>CATIWJ010236551.1:0-27475 GCA_949640765.1 Croton laevigatus | reverse complement strand
ATGTTTTATTCAGATTGACACTAAGATGAAGAAAAAGGGTACAAGTGGGTTTGCCTTGAAGAAGAAGAAATTGAAGACCAAATTGACTGCATTAACAAAAGCTAAAGCTGCACAAGCAATGGAGATTGACAAATGACAAAATATTAGATTCAAATTTCATACGTTTTAGGATTAAATCGATTAGCAGAGAGACTATTTAAACAAGTTCATTGCAGTTGAATTCGCAGCCTTTTTTGTAAGTTGTATTATTGTTTTAATTTGAACAAGGAAAGTTCTCTATGATAATGATTTTGTTCTAATCAAATTTGGTTATTTAAGAAACAATGCAATCGTTATTGTTTGCACTAAAGCGATGAGTGTGTGTTTTGATTGTTCAAATTTTCGCTCGAATTCGAATTGAATCCAGAACAGAACGGGAAAAAAAATATACCATATGGATGCTGGATTTTTTCTTACAAAAATGGTTAGAAATAGTAGATTATTGTTTAGCAGATTAATTTATAGCATATGTTAAAAGATTTGAAGGCAAAAGGTAAACTTCAAAGTGTTCCATACCCACGTGCAATTAGCTTTCAGACAGCAAACCCACCATCATCAATCCCACCCCTCTAGAAAGAAAGGAGCAGGTACATAATAATGTCATTATCCAATCAAAAGCTTCTTAATCTCTTCGCTACTATTAGAACTCAAATCGTAAATCCTCTTGGAGTTCCCCTTTATTTCGATCACAACTCATGGAAAAAACATAGTAAACAAAATTGCAGAACTACAAAAGATTATGGATTAACATGGTTGGTCTTTGAACTTGAATTCAATGTTTAAAGATTTTTTTTTTTGGCCAAAGAATTCAATGTTTAAAGATAGTACCATATGTTATTTTTATTCAAATTAGACCTTAAAACTTGGAAAATTACCTCAACTTTGTCTATTTTTCTCTTTAATTATTATAAATCATTTTGATTTTGTGGCTGCCATAAATGGCTTCACCGGTAGTAGCCACCAACTTTTTTCCGTTTTTTCTTCTAGTTTTTTGTCGTTATTTCTATTTTTGTGGATTTTTTTTTAGGACTTATTCTTTTAAATGGTTAGGGTAGATTCTTTTTGTTCATATCTACAATGGTCCTTCACATATCTAAATTTTTTATTTGTAAATCAGTTTGTTTAAGGTTAAAAAATTGATATTCTTGCATCTTCTTCCACTAATCTTCAAGTGGCTTCTACAAGGCTTTGCAGATGAAGCTGTTGTTTTCTTTTTCATTTCATGGTCTGATTTTTTGGGGGAAGTTCAAGCTATCAAGTGCAGATTCAAATCCACAGTACAAAGAGGTTTTATGAGTTGTGTGATTTGAGTATTTAATGACTTGTTTAAATCTTTGTATTTTATGCTTGCTTCATTCAAGTTTGTACCCCATATTTCTGTTTTAGTAGTAATTTAGTATTTGATGGTATGAAGAAATGATATAACTATGTAAAAAAAAAAGAAAAAAGAAAAGTCAAGCAAAACAAAGTGTGGTCGTCTTAGCATTATTGCTAAACGCCTAACCAACTTTGAGTTGAGATATTCATTCTTGGACTATGATTTATGAGAGGCTAATCAGGCTATTAGTACATCAATTATTGTGACTGAATATGAGTTGATCATAATGGGCCTAAAAGGCCCATAAGAGTGAAGTTTAGGAGCTGCTATCAAGCCCATCTTTATCCAAGTTATAATCATGTCATCCCTCCCACTTGATGACAATTACAAGTCTGTGGGTACAGAATGCTGTATGCCAATTTGCAGATTTTATTTCACAAATCCATATCCCAAACCAAATCCAATAATCCTAGTCAGCACACAATTCCATTTATCCATTTCATAAGGAGATAATGACTCTCTATTCTATTCACCATATTAATATTCCCTCTATTAGATTACTTTGAAAAATAGGGGTCAATAAGAAGGATAAATTTTGTATTAAATTAGAGCTTCCTTAGAAAAAAAATTAAATTAGACCTAATTTCCTAATACATTCAAATACTTAATGATTGTTGGTTATATTCAAAAGGGTGACTTAACAACTTATTTATAGGAAAGTATTAGGAAATGGATAGGGTTCCAAACAAAGAAAAGCAAGTAGAGTTTCTTAGTCAAAGCAAACACTTATGTTTTATTCTTAAAAATACAGTTTTAGTTTACACTTCAACAAATATAGGTTGAGGGAAGGGTAGTTCCACCAACTCTTTTATGTCTTTTTCTTATTATTTTATTCCTACATCCCATTTTCTTAACCAATTTATAAATGTCAAACTGAAAAAGAAATTTATTTTTTTTTTTTCAACTCACAACTAATTAATCAACTAATAAAAATATGGAATTTTTCATTTGTCTAGTTGGTTTGAAATCTTGTAGATTTGTGAATTTTTGTGCCTTGGATTGGATGGATTTCTTTTGACATTGCTTATTAAATATGACTATGCTCTAGAAAAGAAATCTGAAAAAAAATATATATATATAGTAATGAAATGTCTTCTTATGTTTAAAAAAAAAAAGGAAAAAAGAAATGTCTTCTTCTCATCTTTGAATTGCATTTAGTGGGTTGGATTCCATTACTCATGCATGCATGACAATTATATGTGCTTGGCAGTAAATAATTATTTTTCATGCATAAAATACAAAGTAATATTATGGAATATATAATACAAATAGTGTGTCACTTTTAAAATAATATTCACAAAATTATTGATAATTGTAGAGTGAAAAGTTCTCTTAACTTTATTTATGGCTGGAAAGGTATTTATAGTGATTTTAGATACTGTTTGCCCATTGTGGGAAGTATGGATAATGGTACGTAAAAGTATGGGCAACGGTATGAAATAGTGTCAGGTAAAAAATTTCGAGAGGTATCACATGTGTAATTGGTGATCTGCTATGGTAGGATCCAGTGTGAATCCAGCTCAAGCTCACTGCTTCTTCGGTTTGGCTCCGAGGGAGGTTACCTACTACATATATATTTAAAAAAAAAGAGGGAGTGTTATATAATTTTATAAGATAGAAGAGGTGGACTATTTATATGGCATGGAGAGATGAAGAAAACAACTTACCCGAATACTATATAATATAATATTAGGATTATCACAAATATTATGCTTTACTCAAAAAACAAATTAAAGAAAGGGATCATAATTATTCATAACAATAACTTTTTAACAATACAAGAGGGAAGAAGGTTCTGTCATAATTAATGAGAACTTAAATTTAGGTCCATAATTATGAAATTACATGTACTTTGACATTTGCTTTCTTTGAATCAACTGTTTGTAAACGTGTATTCCAATTTAAGTATGAATTAAAATCTTATCTCAATCACATTGGTATCATTAGCACCTAGGGTTGATAAAGGTGCCCGACCCGCTGTTTCAACCTGACATGCACAAGTCAAATGAAGGGAAAAGATTATAATGCAATGGTTGAAAGCAAGCGCTTAACCTTTATTACGCTGTTTCAAGTCGATTCTTCTACCTCTGTATTTTTCATTTCTTTACATTTGTTTTTCACCAATACCAATAAAATTAACTTTTCACCAATACCAAAATAAAAATAAAAATAAATAATTATTAACTTTTTTAAAAACTTACTTTTTCACCAATATCAATAAAAAAATAATAATAAACAATTACAAAATTTACCATAAATGGAAACGTAAGAAAATGAAAAACACACCCAAAAATGGAAACGTAAAGAACCTGAAAACACGGAGGTAGTATCTTTTTTTTTCCCTCAAAATTAGAGTATCATTGTAAAATAAGAAAAAAATCCGTTCCATTTGGATGAATGGTAAATGGATTTTCATAAAAAATTTATACATACCCATTATCCGGATTGTTTTATATTTTTATGTTAAAAGATATACATTTTTTGTTTAAAATTCTAATTATTTTGAATATCCATAACTCGCTCTGTAATTTATCTAACTAGTTACGAATCAAACGAATGAGATAAAATTTTTACAAAATCCGCCTATAATCGACCCTATTAGCACCAACATTTGTTATGACAAGTGATTCAGACATTTTTTTCTCTCTTTAAAAAGCAAGAGTTCAACTCTTATAACAAGAGAAAACATATACTTGGAATACTTTACTCTGCAGAAAAATTATGTCTAACCCTCTGTAGTCAGCGGTGGTGAAGGCAAGAGGACTAGTGGGGGACTAGCCACCCCAAGCTAAATATTACCATTAAGAATTAGTCCAAACCATTTTTTTTTTTTTACAAAAAAAAAAAAAAAAACCATAGTTCACCTTTAAAAACTGGTATTTTTCAATTTGGCCCTCTATATTTTTAAGTTTATTTTTTTTCCCTTATTATGTAATTTTTGGCTCTGGCATTGTGCATAGTAGGGGTAAAAGTTTGTTAAGAAATGTTAGGGGTAAAAAGAAAATGAATAAGCTGTGTTTGCAGAGTAAGAAAATGAGTTGGTGGTGAAAAAAAAATGTAGCAGTCTGATATGGTTCAAAGTTGGAAGCAAATGGGTGGTCATAAGTAGTGGCAGGGTCCATTTTTATGTAAAGTCAATATCACAGAAAACATGTGCTTGATGATAAAATTTGCATGTGGTAGGTTTTTTTTTTTTTAATTTATTACTAGTATTATTGATTATATTTTTGGAGCCTAACATAACATTATCATATATTTAAATTACCTTCTTGTCTTGTTTTTGCCTTAATCAATCATTCGAACCAATCATATGATCTGTTCAGCAAAATTAGATATATGAGTAATTTTTAACTAATTATTGATTAATTTTAATAAATACTTATAATATATTAAAGAAATGAAAATAAAAAATTATATAAATAGCTAAGAATTAACTTTAAAATTAATTTACTAAATATTATAAAAATATCTTTTAACATTTTGATAAGTAAAAACTATTTGAAAAACTGTTATTAAACATATTTTTAATATATTAATCAAAATTTCTAAACCTATAATTCTCATATGAATCATAATTAGTAGACGATTAAGTAAAACTTATACTAAAATACATACTTCGAGTGAGAATCTGAAACGAAATCACAATTCTTCCTATATGAATCAGAAATCATGAATCCAATCAAGTTGAATCATAATATTTATATTTACAATTATTTAAAAAATATTCATGAAAAGGTAGAATTTGTAAAGGCTACAAATTATGAAAATGAGCTTTTTAAGATCAAAATTAATAAACTATATATAGAAGTTATGGCTAGATAATGAAAATGACATGAAGTGAATAATAATAATAATAATGTTAAAAGCCAGACCAAAGATTGCAATGTTTATGTTGTCCAATGTCATAAGAAACATAGACAATAATAATAAAAATAGCATATGAATAAATAAATATTTGAATTTAGGGTTTCAATGGTACTTCCAAATTTTTTGGGGGTTTGAAGATCCAATGTCTGGGCCAGCCAAATAAAATTCCAAAAATTCACATCCCCATAATGTATATTAAAATAATAATCACTATGAAAAATAAATATATATATATATATATTTTTAAAGATTCTAACATTCCAATGTTACATATAAATAATTTATATTTGATCCAAGTCAACTTTGACTTATCTAAATGGAAATATCTTTTGTTTATTATTGTAATTATGGTTTATAAAATAATTCACTATTTTTTGTACACATGTTATTCATTTATTTATATATAGTCGTTTTCTTTGAATTGTTCTGTTCAAGTATTGAAAACAATTTTTCAAAAATTCAAAGTCTACTAAAATTGTCATCATAAACCATTGGTATCATTAATTGATTTACTCCTCTAATTTATTTGAAAATTTTGGCAAATATTCTTAAAATATCATCAATTTACTTTTTATTCAACAAATAATCATGTTTAATACTTTAAATCAAATAAAACTACTTATTTTTTTTAAGATATTGAAACAGCAATAACGTAGCATCTTATTATAGTTTAATTAATTTTCCTCTATATATATCTATATAATCAAACTCATAAGAGAGTAGTTATTTCAAATTTTGTTTTGATAAAGAAGATTTGAATGTGAATTGTCGATTTTTAATATTGATATTTTAGTAGTTCAAATAAATATTTGAACTTGGTTTATTTAAAAATGATGTATCATTTTTCTAATATAATTTAACAATTTAATAGAATATGAAAATGAGTTCTTTTAAGTGTCAATGCTATTTAATAAATTAATTTGATTAAAATTTGAGGTGGATTAAAAATATAAAATTAATATAGTTTATTGTCATTTTTATTCTTTAATAAATTATTATTTTTAAAAGTGAGCTATAAACATTTATATAATCGTGGGAAAAAAATAACTATATTAATTATTATTTCTTTTTAAAGAGAGAAAATGATAGTATTATTGGAAGTGGGTGACATAGGAAGATGAAGGTCGGGTGAGAATATCAAAGCTGCGGAGAGATATTTTTGGTGGGATGGGCAGAGTTTAGTGGTAACAGAGAAAAGTCACATGCAAACAAAGTTTACCCCTCCATCGCCGCTGGGCCCTCTCTTTCGCTAACACCTGTTTACTTGTTTACATCACCTATTTTTCCTTCACGCGAGTCCTTGCCGCGTGCTCCCGTCTCTCTCTAAACCATGTGAGTAAATTGTTTGACAAGTTCAATTTTATTATTATTATTTTTTAAACATAATTCTTGTATTTCACCAGTGATCAAATAGTACGGTGCAGTATAAGTTCTTGTACATAGACATTGTTAATATAATTGACGTCTAACACCGCTTGACAAGATTATGCGCTACAGTATTAAAATTTCTTACTATATAAGAACACAAGTCATTCGGACTTTGAACAAAAAGACATCTAATATCAACAATAATATCCATGACTTGATGATGAATTTTCTATCTATCATAAATAGCTTCCACCATAATTTGAAAGTCTATCTCCACAAAATATGAATATAGATATTTCGCTAGAAGTTGATTGTGACTGCCACTTTTCAAATTTTATGTCATGTTATTCGAAAGATAAATTACGTAATAATATTATTTTAAACGTGATAACACCAGACATTTACATAGTTAAAAAGAAAATTTGTAAATCTCTAAATCAAAATCCCAATATCCCCTAATAATCAAATACGAGAGTTCAAGTGTTCATAATTTAATGTGCATCCTTTTTCAATTTGAATTATTAAAAGCTCTGAATGTTAGCTGTATTGGAGGAATTTCTCTAAATACTAAAAAAGAAAGGTGGTTGTGACAAGCCTAAACGAAGGAGATGGAAGAGAATAAGGAAAGAAATTTTAATTTTTTTTTTTAATAATAATAAATATTGAATACACTTAAGTTGATATGTCAAAGAGCATGTCACGTAGATATTTACTGTCTGAAATCTTTCATTTTCGATTAAAAGAACTTAAGTGTTATGATTTTGAAAATTAATTATCATATAATAAAAAAAATATAAATAAATAGCATATTTTAAAATTTGATTTTCCCTAATAACATGTAAGTTTAGAAAATAAGTAAATAAGCATATTTGAAGAGTAAAATTTTATATATATATTTTTTACTATCACACCCTAATCCTTCTCTTTCTACATATAAATATTTTTATGCATGCACTTAAGAGAAATTTTCAAAATATTATTATTTACCTAATTTATAAAATTAATTAAACTAAAAAATAAGACTAGAAGTATTAAAAAAAGAGCGACACGCGCCGTCGCTGAATGTAGGACAGAATCTGCAAGCACAAACCCCAGCTGATACAGATACAGAGTCGGTCGTATATATCATTAATTCTGAAAAATAATTTTTTTTAAAAAAAAGAAAGAAATAAGAGTATTATCCACCAAGAAAGAAGCGCTTTTTTCTGTTCAAGTTTTTTGTTTCTTTCTATCTCTCTCTAAATAAACCCAGTCTAAAGCAAATCATCATCACTCATAGGAGACCAAGATAAAGCTTTCAACTTTTCTCCCATTATCTATTACTACTAATTGAGTTAGAGAGAGAAAGATAAACAGCTTTATCATTGTTCATATATACACAGTCAGTATTATTACATAAGAGAATCAAGAAAAAATTTAAAAGAGAAAGATTAAGGCTTAGTCTAGAAATATTCATCTCGATAAGGACTTCTGTCAAAGATAGCTCTTTTGTAGTAAGTAATTACTTCACTTCATGACCCTCTTTCTCTTTCCTTCTGTTTTCTACCATTTTCAGTTTCTGCCCACAAACTGTTCGACCTTTACTCCATTTTGATTAGCTTGTTTCTTGTGGCAAGGTAGAGAGAGTTGAAAAGCGTTCGACTTTTAACCCACCCTTCATTACTTTAGAGTTATTACTGCATTTACCTTACCCCTCTCAGCCTCCGTCCTTTTTTAAACTTGTTGCTTGTTTTAGAGAGAGAGAGAGTGTGTGTAGCGTGCAGTGTGTTTTCAGAACTGGGTTTTTAGTCTTTGGGTGGCATTGACTCAGAATTTTGGTTTGAAATTGAATTTTGAGTTGGGTTTTTTAAGATTTGGCTGTGCTGTTGTTGGGTTTGAAGATGATGATGCTTGGTGTTTAAGGTTTATGAGTGATGGGTTGGTGAGATTGTGGACCTATTTCAGTTGTTTATCTTCAATATCAAGCCTTTTCTTCTCTCGTTTCTTGTGATTTTTGTTTGGTAAGCTGTAAAATAGCTAGCATTTTTGTCTTTTCTTTTAACTTCCTAGCCTTTTGTTCTTCTACTTTTGTTTTGTTTTTGCTTAGCTTATTATTTCTGGTTTTTTCTTTGATTCTCTTGCAGCAGTTTCACATATACTGTAATTTTTCTAATCTATTTAGTTTTTTTAGTGTTTTTACAAAAAGTTGCTCTATAACTTTGAAGTTTTCCTCGAATCTAGCCCTTTTCTTTTCCTTTTTTGAGTTTCATATTTAGATTTCAAGATCCTTGCCTGTGACATTGAATGTGGTCTTAGGGTGTTCTTGTGCCCTATTGATGAAACAATGTGTCTTTTTTACGTTTGTTTTGCTTCTCGAAGCACATTTTTCATGCTTAGAATGTGAAACTTTTGAGTGTTTTTTCTGCCTTTGATGACCGTTTAAGGTTTTTAGATACATATCCTAGAGAAAAGAATAGTTCTTTATAGGTCACAAGACGGTTTAAGGGTAGCATTGTTTTAAATTCATGCATTTTGGTGGAGTTTGAGGCTTAACTGAACCTCCAATAGAACATTAAGAGAGATATCTAAACATTGAATCACTTGAAAATTGGATTAAGAGAGATAGTGTCGAGTATAGTAAATGCATGGATCGAAGGGATGCTATGGCGATTCCTGGTTCTGCATCATTCTACATGCAAAGAGGGATGCCTGGTTCTGGAACACAGTCTGGTTTAAATGTATCTTCAGGCATCAATCCTTTGAATAATAGTAGTGTATCGTATCAGTCAAATGTTGGGCCCAATTCAATGGGATCTTCATTACCAATGGAATCTTCAACAGGCATTCCACCTCATGGTGTCAATGTGGGTGCACCACCTGGGATGCAACCGCCTGGTGAACCTGTGAAAAGAAAAAGGGGAAGGCCTAGAAAATATGGACCAGATGGGACTGTATCCCTTGCATTATCTCCCTCATTGTCTACTCATCCTGGTACAATGACCGCAACCCAGAAACGGGGTCGAGGCCGGCCTCCTGGGTCTGGGAGGAAGCAACAACTAGCCTCCCTTGGTAAGATTTCTTTGCTCTATTGCTTTGATAATATATTTGGTTAGAATATGTTGAATTGTTGCCAGTTTGATTGGACTTAGCTATTGTGATATAGAGTTTAAAGAGAGCAATTTTGTGCTAGCATTTTCTCAAGCATTTTGATGCTTCTTTTGTAATGGCAGCTGATCTTCTTTCTATTATTAACTAGATGACTTATTTGCTCATAATCCTTCCAATAGCTAAGGACCTTTAGTTGGGAAGAATGTGTATATTGTAAACAAAATGGCTAGAATATGCAAAACCTCATCTTTTAGGAAGTCAGTCAAAATCCTTGTTTAGATCCTAAAATCTGCTAGATAGTTGAAGAGATGTTTCAAGGCAGAATGAAAATGTTTATACTAACTCAGAAATCATTGTTTGTTGCTCATCCCTTGTCGATGCAAATCATCATTTTTAACTAGAATTAAAAAGGTTTAATGAGAAGTTATGTTAATAATCCTACACATTTTTTCCTTTCTAATTATTTATCAAGGTGATTGCTTTTTTATAGTTTGAAAATCCCTTTCATTTTTTAACTTCTTAAGATCGTAACAGAACTCAGTGTTGTTAAATGAACATGTATCGGTAGACCTATTTTGACTGTAATTGGTTAGAGCATGTTGCTAATGATACCATTTAATGCTGGTTTATCTTTTTACACTTGTATTTTAAGCAGAAATTTTTTTCCATGGTGTTTGAATAATGCAAATTGTAATATTTTGCCAGGTGAATGGCTATCCGGTTCAGCGGGAATGGGTTTTACTCCACATATCATCACCATTGCAGTGGGAGAAGTATGCTTCTACTCTTTAATTATCTGTCAGTATAATCTAAATGCAAATAGAAAAGAATTCTTACAGCAAAAAAATTTAATCTTTCTATATAAATTTATTAGGCCCATGCAAGATATGATGTGAGCATACTGACTGAGTCTGAGTGTGTATAGTACAGTCCCTATTTGACTTTGTTTTAAAAATTTAAAACTATTCATAATAAATAGGATGTACTTAGATGTTGCATAAAAATTGATTTTTTATTTAATATATGGACGAAGTACGGACTATGGAGTAGTAAATCAAAAGATTTGAACTTTGGGACCACTTGCTTGAAGCTTAAGAAGTTCTCCATACAAATTGAAATATTACCAAATTTATAAGTTTATCGTGTCGGTAAAGCCTGTTTATAGCTTCTTATATACTACAAGTCCATGTGATATTTTAATGGCGAATATGTGATAAAGGGAAAATAATATTTGGTTTGTACCAAATTAAACAAGTCAATATCCTGATGAAACATGTAAGCATAATGTTTATAGAAACGAGCAGTTAGTTTAAAAGAACTGATTGATGAAATAGTATACAGATCGATCTTCCAGGTTTGCTTTGGCCTTTTTTTTCCTCGCTTGTTGTTTGTTTGAACCTGTGATGATCGGCAATTTTGTAGCACTTCTTGGTTTGGTGGTTACGTTTTCTTTGTATTGAAATTTTCTACTTTTCACTTAGGACATTGCAACGAAACTAATGTCATTCTCGCAACAAGGGCCAAGAGCTATATGTGTCTTGTCTGCAAATGGTGCTGTTTCTACTGTGACTCTTCGGCAACCATCAACTTCAGGAGGCACTGTCACTTATGAGGTTGGAATCCTTGTCTTTTTTCTTTTGTTCTAACTTACCTTTATGCTATTTTTTGATAAAGCTATCTTCCTTCGTTTTTGGATGAGATATTTGAAATTCACTGTTTATTTTTCAGATCAGCCTTGGTTTTTTTGCTAGCTTTTTAGTTCAGCTCAATATTTTATTGGTTTGTTCTGTAGGGACGTTTTGAGATCTTATGCTTATCGGGGTCTTACTTAGTCACTAGCAATGATGGGTCTCGTAATCGAAGTGGTGGCTTGAGCGTCTCTCTTGCAAGTCCTGATGGTCGTGTTATTGGTGGAGGAGTAGGCGGGATACTAATTGCAGCGAGCCCTGTTCAGGTAACTATATGTTCTTACAAGCCTGTATCAAATTCTGCACTTTTCATTAATAATCAGACACCGTTTGACAAGAAATATTGCTTACTGATGCACACATACGCAGGTGATAGTGGGAAGTTTCATATGGGGAGGTTCAAAGACAAAGAACAAGAAAGGGGAAGGATCAGACGGTACTCTGCGAGACTTGGATCATCATCAGACAGTTGAGAATCCAGTAACTCCATCTAGTGTTCAACCAAGTCAAAATCTTCCTCCAACATCTTCTTCAGTCGGATTATGGCCGGGTTCACACTCACAGCCTGTGGATATGCGAAACTCGCATGTTGACATTGACTTGATGCGCGGATGATATCAATTGTTTCAATTCAAGGGCAATGTGTATATAATCTGTTGTTTTCGGAATCAGAATCTCTCATCTTCCAAAGTTCCACTCCCTCCTTCCAGCGATGAAGATTGAAGGAAATCGATTGATTCTGAGTGGACTCATTTTAACCTTAGACAGACCATGGATTGTACTCATTTTGCAGTTTAATGACAATTAGTTGCAGAGAGATTTTAGTGCTCCTGAATTTTTAACCCTCCATGATCAGTTTTCTTCTGAGGAAGACATTGAAATTTATCAGTAGGAAGTCTTTATTATTTCCATGTTTCTGTCTCATACCTTAAGTCTGCTGCTAATTAAATCTGTCTCTGGTCATTGAAATTTGCAATTATTCTATGCCATTAATTAAAAATTCACTAATAATAATTAGAGCATCTCCAATGCAACACTTTCTATTAGCTTATGTGTCATACATAATAGAAAGTGTGAGAAGCAATGTGCACAATTGTCTATGAGTACACATCCACTTTAAAATTATATCTCCAATGTAATATTTTCTATTTTATTTTTTTCTTCTTTCTTAGAATTAAAATTTAAGTTTTGACCAATCACTATACAACATTAAATGTAGACATTGTCAAGAAGGCTTTCTAGAAGTAGAAAGTAATCTTGACAATGTCAATTCCACAGAAGCTTAATATTCTAAATGGACATTAGCATTGGAGAGCTTTTTTAAAAAAAGTCTTCTACTTTACTTATGTGTCATGTGAACAAAACCAATTTTATGTTGCATTGGAGACGCTCTTATTAAGCTAATTTTTTTTTTTTGCCAATCTTATTAAGCTAATTAAGCCTGAGACTATCATGTCTGAACAGTTTATTCTGCTTGGTTGGATTAAAGGTAATAACTTTTCCAGCCCGGTTTTCTGATTTATTTACCAAAAGAATCCATTCTTTTTCCCCATTTGTAAAATGAACTAATGATTAGCCGTCTTCTTGCTTTCACCACAGCTTTATAAAAAATCTGAGTTTTTTTTCCTTTTTTTTCACAATTTGTAGTATGGGAGTTTAATTTTACTATATTTTTTCTATAATTATTGAGATTTTTACTATTTATTTTTAATTTTTTTTCTATATTTTTTTTTCATTCTACTTTAAAAAGTAATTGACATATATTCATCCATTATAAAGTAGACTTTATATGCACTAAAAACAAATTATATTCATCACAAGACAAAGGATAAAATCTTTCTAATTCAATCAAAAATACCAAAAGTCTTAATTATTTAAAAACGGCAATTTGCCCTAAAGTCTCGTTTAATTTAGAACGGAGGTAATATATAAATTCTAAAATAATAATGCATTTGGTCACATGATGCATATGTGGAAAATACTTCATATATAAAATTATAAAAGTCTTTGATATGGGTCCTTCAGTACTTGCTAGATTAATTTGGATCCAGTGGTAAGGTTGTGCAAATTCGTTTCAGTTCTTTGAGGGCATGCTAGATTAATTTGGATCTAGTGGTAAGGTTGTGCAAATTCATTTCGGTTCTTTGAGGGCATACCAAAGTTGTTTGGGTGGATATGAGAACCAAACCAAGAGAGCGCAAACCGATCATGAACTGAATTGATTCAGTTCCGCCATTATTTTGCTCACCCCATCTATTGGGCTTTTGCGGTAAATTAGTTGAAAACCATAAATTAGTTTAGAGTTCATCCAACTTTTGAACATAATTCTCTGGTAATTTTTATTTTTTGATAGAAATTTTGTATTTATTGACATTTTATTATATGTTCCGGTAATGTGATTCAATCTGAAACCTAACTTATGCCTCCCATCTTTTTTTTTTTTCTCATTTGACTGGTACAATGGAAGGAAAGGAACTTCCCAATAAAATACAAAATTGTAGTACCCAATATGGCATTCAGTTTTGCCAAACCAATAAGGGATGCATTTTTAACTCTGTTTTGTCTCTAGCCATTCCTTGCATGCCCCTTTGTTCTGTACCATTGATGTAAAATTCAGGCGAGGGCACATACACATATATGCCAACCACAATTTATGTTATTTTTATATATTTGGGTCGAAATAATACTTAAGTTGTTTAGACAATTTCACCTTTAAAATTTCAATATTTGACGTTAATATTTGCTTAAAAATACAAGTTATTCATCGCTCATCAATTATTGATAAAATTACTCATATTCTAGTCTGATCAAAAGATTAACGTAGCAGTAATAAGATGCCTACTACTAAAACCTTGAAAGATTCCTATTTGGTTTTAACATATTAAATAAAATGTATTTCTATGAGCATATACACCATGAATTTAAAATTTGAACTCTGGCTTTGTTCTGCTTTGATGGCTACACATTTCTCTAATGCTTATATATATATGGAGATATGATAGTGGTCAATATATCACCATGCATTAACATCAAGGGTATAAAAATGGCAAGATTATTAAATTTGAATTAAGATTACAAATTTGTTCTCATTTCACATTATTATCTCTATTTAAATTCCCAAATCAGTCCACTTAAATTCATCACTAAACCAAAAACAGAACAGAAAAAAAAAAATAAAAGAGGGTAAAAGAAAAAATGAAGCAAATTTGCTCAAGAATCTTTACGATTTGCTTAATCTTTCTTGTGATGAGTTGTGTAGAATCTCAAACATGCAAACCAAGTGGCAAAATAATGGGTAAAAAGCCTCCACGAGGAAAATGCAACCAAGAACACGACTCAGATTGCTGTGTAAATCGCCAACTTTACACAACTTACAAATGTTCGCCACCGGTAAATAGTCACACAAAAGCAACACTAACAGTGAACAGTTTTGCGCGCGGAGGAGACGGGAGTGGCCCATCGGAATGTGACAATCATTATCACCCAGATAATGAGCTAGTGGTGGCACTTTCGACCGGATGGTTTGCTAATAGAAAAAGGTGTTTGAATTATATTAATATATACGGTAATGGAAATAGTGTTAAAGCTAAAGTAGTCGATGAGTGTGATTCTACGATGGGATGCGATTCTGATCATGATTATCAACCTCCTTGTCGGAATAATATAGTTGATGCTTCACCCGCGGTTTGGAAAGCTTTAGGTATTTCCGATCCTGATAACGTAGGAGAGATGGATATATTGTGGTCTGATGCTTAATTAGTCATAATTAAGATTACTTTGATGTTATAAGTCTGATTATATTATGATTTGCCATGTAATTTTAGTGCTTCTAAGTTTGATATATTGATGTTCAATCATTCCACGTAAAAATATATAAATATAAGAGTGCTATTTGGTTGTTAAAATAAATGTTTTATTCTTGTCTTCTATTGGGGTCAAGGTCATAAATTATCAGATTATGGTCATTGAAAATTTGAAATCTGCAAAAAACTGTATACCATTATGTAAAATTCACTAACCTTTGTTTGGATCCTAATTAATAGCATTGGTAGTTGGTGCAAAAATTATGTATAAAAAGTCTCAAATATTTGTTTTGTAATTTTACATATTATCTGGTAGTTAGTAATGGTTATTAAATTATAGTAAATGCTAATTAATTTTTAATAACTTTAATTTAAAGTTAGTGTCTTCTAAAATATAAAGTTGAATTTATCTAAATAATTAAAGATAACGAATTATGAAGTCAAATTAAGAAACAATAAATTTCAAATCGTATTGAATGCATATAATTATTAGAGTGGTGGGGATTTCAACTGGGCTCATGGTGGAGGACTTTTCCACGGGGATTGTAAAGGACTTTTCCACAGGGATTGTAAAATCTTTGTCCAACGTTTTCACTATTTTCATAGATCATGAAATTTTGCTGGGGTTGTGAGAATTTTTATCTAATGTCTTTACCGCTTTGTCCAACGTTTTCACTATTTTCATAGATCATGAAATTTTTACTGGGGTTGTGAGAATTTTTATCTAATGTCTTTACGGTTTTTATAGGCCGTACAATTTTTTACAGGGATTGTCTCCGCTGTTACCATGAGTCATGAAATTTTTTATAGGGGTTCTCAGAATTTTTACGTAATATATCCACTATTTGTAGTAAGAAATTAATATTCCAATAAAATATATTTTTTAGCATATACCTTATATGAAATTTGAAAAATAAAACTTATAAATTGTATTATTGCTAGATTTTGTAGCAATACTCAAATTAAAATGTTACATGATATAGACTACAAATTTTTTTTAAAATAACATATATAAAATTAAATTTAGGGCAAATAATTACTCCATTGCAATATATGTTACAACACTATCTAATTCAAACATTGTAAAAATATTACATTTATATAAATACTAGTGTCGACCTAAGTGTCCACCATAGAATTGTTAACCTCATGATAGTCAAAAGAAATAAAAAAGAGTGAACATGCTTGCTGGCCAAAATCATTTTTTGCCCCCTACTATTATACTTTGGGACTTTTAGCCCCTGAATATACTAATGGGTACTTTTAGTCCATGTACTACTAAATAAAGGTACTTTCCCTTTTTTTTTTTTCGGCCACAAACCTTGCAAATGAATATACCAAATTGAAGCCCTCGATGTAAGGATTCTAAATCTAGTCTCATATTTGTTATCAAATAACCGGAAGACCTTTATTTGCATGTTTAAAGTTTTTTCTTCAAAACTTTAAACATAAAACGAGGTCTTCCAGTGGTTGGACGATAGATATGAGACAAGATTTGGAATCCTTACATCGGGAGTTTCAATTTGGTATACTCATTTGCAAGGTTTGTTGCCGGATAAAAAAGGGATGAAACAGCTGGCCGGCCGGAGGGACCTAAAATACCTTTATTTGGTAGTACTTTTATTTGGTAGTAAAGGGGCTAAAAGTGCCTACTCGTATATTTAAATACTAAAAGTCCTAAAGTATAATAGTACAAGGGCAAAAAATGATCTTACCCCATGCTTACTTGTGTAGTTTAATCATAAATAGTATCATTTATTTGTACGGTGTGCATGTGATATAATATAATGTAGCAAATGTAAAACACTAAATCCACCTTTGGGGTGGACAAAATTGGTGTAATAAACTTTCATTAATAAATATGTCTCTCTCAAAAAGCTGATTTAGTTTTATAATTTTTCATTTAATTAATAATTTCTATTCATAATCCTTCTATTTTTTTCACGGAATCCGAATCCACCTCGATCTCCAATTTTTTAAATTCACAGTTAGAGACGGATTTGCTTATAAAATTTTTTCAAATCCGCTTATCCACAAATTTACTTATAAATTTTTTTTTACCAAATCTGCTTTTCTCATAAATAGATTTATTTATAAATTTTTTTTGCCAAATCCACTTGTCCCACATACGAATTTACTTATAAAAATTTTCCACTAAACCTCTTCAAACTACATTTATAATTAGTTTTAAAATAAACCTACCCTTACAAATAGTTTTGTTTTTTTAACCCTTTTGTCATAAATCCCATAACACAACAATTATATATCTACAACCATTTAACTTTTCATTCGTTACAAAAGAACAGTTAAGGATAAAAGAGCCATTGTCTTTCTCATTTGACTAGTATAATGGAAGGAAAGGATCCCAATAAAATACAAAATTGTAGTACTAGTAGCCAATATGGCATTCAGTTTTGCCAAAACCAATTCATCTTATAAAGATGCATTTTTAACTCTGTTTTGTCTGTAGCCATCCCTTTTCATGCCCCTTTGTACCATTGATGAAAAATTCATTCAGAGTGCACATACTTTTATATGTCAAACCGCATGTTATGTTATAGTGTATTTGGGTCAAAATAGTATTTAAGTTTAAGCTTTTTAGAAAATTCTAACTCCAAAACTTAAACAAACGATCTTATAAATAAAATTTGCTTAAAAGTACAGTTCACTTATTGCTGATCAATTACTGATAAAATTGAACATATTCTAGCTCAATCAAAATATTAATGAAATAGTAATAAGTATTCTACTAGTAAAAGCTTATAAGACTAAATTGATTTTTGTGAGCATATACCCATGAATTCAAAATTTGAACTCTAGTTTAGTTCTGCTTTGATGGCTACACCTTTCTCTAATTACTTATATGGAGATATGATAGTGGTCAATGTATTAACATCAAGAGTATAAAAATGGCAAAGAGTATTATGTTTGAATAAAGATTGCAAATTTGTCCTCATTTCACATTATTATCTCTATATAAATTCCCAAATCAATTATTTAAAATCATCACTAAAACAAAAACAAAACAAAAAATATAAGAGGGTAAAAGAAAAAATGAAGCAAATTTGTTCAATAATCTTTACAATTTGCTTAATCTTTCTTGTGATAAGTTGTGTAGAATCTCAAACTTGCAAACCAAGTGGCGAAATAATGGGTAAAAAGCCTCCACCAGGAAAATGCAACCAAGAACACGACTCAGATTGTTGTGTAAATGGCCAACTTTACACGACTTACAAATGTTTGCCACCGGTAAATAGTCATACAAAAGCAACACTAACAGTGAACAGTTTTGCGCGCGGTGGAGACGGTGGTGGCCCATCGGAATGTGACAATCATTATCATCCGGATAATGAGTTGGTGGTGGCACTTTCTACTGGATGGTTTGCTAATAGAAAAAGGTGTTTAAATTATATTAACATATACGGTAATGGAAATAGTGTTAAAGCTAAAGTAGTTGATGAGTGTGATTCTACGATGGGATGCGATTCTGATCACGATTATCAACCTCCTTGTCGGAATAATATCGTTGATGCTTCTCCAGCGGTTTGGAAAGCTTTAGGTATTTCCGATCCTGATAATGTCGGAGAAATGGATATATTCTGGACTGATGCTTAATTAGTTATAAGTAAAATTAGTTTGTATTGTAAGTGTGATTATGTTATGCATTCCCATGTAATTTTTATTGTTTTTTATCAGCTTAATATGTTCATGTACCATGTAATGTAAAAAAAAATAGTACTAATATAAGTGTGTTATTTCCTTGTTAAAACGTTTTTGTCTTGCTTTTTATTAGGGTGAAGTTCATATATAATCAGATTCTGAAAATTCAGAGGCACATGCGGTGGTGGCGGAGGCCCTAGTAGCGGTTGATTTTATTACTGTTAGACAGAGTGGTTCAGAATTGTGCAATCTTGTTTTTCCAGAAATTGAAAAAAAGGGTCAGAATTGAATAAAGAGGAATTAAATGGGTTGTTTTTTATAGCTCCACTATGTTGTTTTCGGCTCCGTTAATTTAACCGCTTAGCGCTTAGCAAATTCAACTGTGAAGGTTTTTTTTTTTTTCAGTATTACTAGTTTTTTCTTAGCGTGCGTAATACACGTTAATTCGTTTTATATTTTTGTTATTAATGTTGTAGTTAATTTAAATAATTATATATTGACAGTAATAAAATTTATATAAAAGTAATAAATTCTTGTTTGAGTACTATTAATTCATTAATTAAGTATGTTATGGTTAAATGATCTAATTGAAAAAATTAATAAACATTAAGGACTAAGATGTAACTTTAATTTAATGTTCATCTTCTTTATCTAGTTCTTATTTAAAAAACCCTAGCTTTGAATAGTCACTACATTAATCAGCCATTACATTCATAGTTGTTCCTATGTTTTGAACTTGCTCATCTTCTCTGGCGGATGCTTCATTGCAACTCCTTGATTTTCGTCAAAAACACAACGAAAAAGGCGTGGAATCTCGTTGGCAACAAGATTCTCGACAGAAAACAACCAAAAACATGTCAAAAACTCATTATTTCTGAATTTTCAGACGACGGCACCGTAAAAAGTTATTTGAAATTTTGGCTGACTTCCGATGATCCGACGTCTATTCTGAGGGTGCCAGACGAATGGTCGGCACAAGGCTGTCGACTGGTACCTTTCATTTACCGGTTGGCTGCATTTGGCAGTGGCAGCGGCGTTAGGGTTCCAGCCTTCCTCAATTTTCCAACTACTTCTGTTTTTGGATTTTATATTTTTTTTAAATTAGAATTTAATAAATATTAAAAGAGAGGTATAAAAGTAAAACTCTAAAAAGTGCTATTTAATTAATTATATATTTTTGGTACTGTTCACTAAAGATAAATTTTAAAAAGTGTTATTTGTTTTCATTTTCCAATTTTATTTGAGAATTTTGGCTCATTTTACTCTCAGATTCTCTAATTTTTCAAAATCTACATTAAGATTCTTAAATTTTGAAACTATTATGTTATGAGTCTTTTCGTCCAATATTCGCAATATTTTTCCACTAGTCGAAATTCAATGGATTAAAAAATTTTAATGATCATTTTACACAATAATAATTTTAGAAAAGAAACAAATTTTAAATAAATATATTTGGCAATCGTCTATTTTAGTTTGTCAATTTAAAAATTTTTTGTTTAATTGTTTGGTTTCCATAATTGTTTTAAATTTCGAATTTATTATAAAAATACATACATTTGTGATGAATTTTTACTTTCATGGTTAAACATTTTTCTAAAAACAATCATATTTCTATAAAAGAATATCAATTTCTATAAATTATGTATAATTTATATTAAAAAAATACAATATAATATAACAATATTGGAGTTTAAAATTAACTAATACGGAAATTTCATTGACCCATTTGATGTATTTAATCTAATTATTGATGCTATAGTTAATGATTAATGTATGCACTAATTTATTTTATATTTTTGTTATTGATACTATAGTTAATTTGATTAATTATATATTGATAATAATATTTGCGTTAAATATTATTTTTATTTTAAAAACTCGTTATTTAATTTTATAAGTTTTTATCCATATTTTTAATTAGAATATCATATTACTACTTACTTCTAATTAGTATACATTATTAATATTAGTATTATTAGAATTGTTATTAATTGTACGTCAAGTCATAGCCTAGTAACAAGTGCATTTATGACTCAGGTATTAGGGTTCGAATCCTCCCACTCCAATTTTAAAAAATAATTGTTATTAATTAGTTAATTAATTAATTAAATAATTACTAATATAGAATTACACATCTATGAGTAGTTTCAATATGTCCATGGGCTAATAACTCGAAATTGATACAATAGTCATAAACTCGTCCTAATTATACTAAATATAAGTATGAACATTTAATTGGGGATGAGGTTGGCCCAAGCGGTTAACGCTCTATCACCTGGTGCCAAAATGCCTAGGTTCAAATTCTTATATGCCCCTCTCCCCCTTCCCCCTTCCCCCTCCCCACTTGTAACTGTCAAAAAAAAAGTATGAATATTTAATTAACTTCAATGTGGGCTACTATAATTCTTATTATCGTATAAATTTAGCCATAGTTGTTAGAATTTTATGATTCACAATTCGACCATTTTTTGAACTTGATTCCCACAATCAAACATTATTGTTGAAGAATCATGTGATTGGATTTGCGTCTTTTTTGCTAAACCAGAGATGTGAGAGTCGTGATTTCGATTCAAAAAGCGGAAAACCCAATTCAATTTGGGATGTAAAAATTTGAAAAATAACTAACTATGATTAAAGTTAGGCTAATTAAGATGACCCATATCAAAGAAATTTTTATTAATTTTGTCTATAAATTTCAATTATAGTGCAAATATAATCGGCTTTTGAATTTAATTGTTGCAAGGTTTAAAACTGATGTATTTGTGACAAATCGTAAATGAAAAATTAAAAATTTAACAAAATAACACATAAGCTAATGGTTTGTTCATATTGTAACGTGTCATCACATGGGCTTTAGTTTTTATATATGTTATAGATTCAGTTACAGTACAATAACTTTTAATATAACTTTTTGTCGTTGACGTGTTATAAAATGCTAATCCTCACAACTTTTAGCATTGCTGCGTAGACAATTAAACCTGTGAAATGCACCCTTTATACCGTGTATTATATACATAAAAAAAAAAATTGCTATGGCATGCTACATGCAAAGCAGAAGTTAAGGTTAAAAGTTCAAGCAAATATGACCACATTTTCTTGGCAAACATTAATAGCTTTAAAATCTTATTCTCTTTCTCATACGTACGAAACCTGATATTGTTAAGGTTGTAACATTAGATATTGGTCTGAAAAACTGAACCAACTGAGCTTGGTATACCGTAGGATAAGAATGAATAATTGGAACAGAATCTACAAATTTCTCAAAATTTTGTTTCCTATTTATTAGTTCCTCCTCCTTTCTGTTCCAATCAAATTTGCACTGAAAATCAAAACTAGACACAAAATTCCAAATACTTCTCCATCTTCTAGACAGAATACTTGTTCTAACAGCAGTAATGGTGCGAAGAAATGATAAAATATGTCCTAGAATCTCATCTGGCAAACTGCTTATCATATTTTTGCTCAATTTCTGAATAAGATTTTCCTTTTCCAAATCCATTTCAGCTAAACAATTAACAGCATTACCTCGAAAGGCGATAAACCAACCACAGCTTTTCAAAAACCTAAGACTAGAGTAGTAATGTTACCGATCACCGCCAGAAGGTTGAGTTGAGCCGGTAATTTCATTTTTGTGGGGGCTTCCATCACCATTGTACCATGAATTGAGATTCAGAGCAACAGCGTAGGAGGAGGTAAGAGAAATCAAAACACTAAAATAACAAATTTCTAATATTAATTAATAATTTATCAAGATGTATGCATACATATGGAAGAAAGGGACAACCAACAGAAATAGCTTGACGAGCCAAACCAAACCTTCAGATGCATCATCAAACAAAACCAGAACCTGAAAAAGGCTTTTCCAAAAAGAAAACTTCCATCTTACCTATTTACAACATACTATCAGTCCTAGCTGGCAGTCGACGAAAGAAGTTGACCGGAGCTGATGGTGTCTTATGCCGGAATCTAGGATGCCTCATAAGGTAAAATCCTGCCACAAGAGCAAGAACCTGAAAGGGTGTTGCATACAAAACAATAGCAGCCACTAGACAGAATGTCACAAATATAGCTGTGGCTCGTGGATCCCGCCAACTTAGTAATGATTGGATCCTCTCTCCTTGGGTAGCCAGGTCACCCACCACAGTTTGGATCCTCCCGGCCACGCTCCTCAGGCGATCATACCTCATTCGAACAATCTCTGGGCTTCGTGTACTTGGAAATGTATCAAACTCCTCATCAAGCTCATCAGGGTGCACAGCATCTGCACATGAAATTCTTGTATTCATGTGTGGAGGATATCTAGGCCGAAACCGGTAATTCCAAAGGCCAATAAGGAACATGTAGAGAAAAACAGTTGGCAGAATCAATTCTGGAAAGCAAACAAGCATCACAAAGAGGAGGTGCACCAGAACTGTAGTGATCGGATTCTTCCACATGCATACTTCACCAAACCATTTTCCCACAGCAAATAATCCTGAAAATACTGACATTAGCCTGAAGAAATTCGCTTTGCTTCGCCTCATGCTCCAGAGATGAGAATCTGTATCAGACATGTATTCCACTACTTCTTTCCTTAGAGGAGGTTCTGCTCGACTAAGCCGAGCTGCCACTATGTTGACAGCTTGGTAACGCAACATGTCCTGCTGCATCACAGTCAATGGCCTCACATAATGCATTTTCGGCAAAAGGGGACGGGTGTACAGAAACATCATGTTTGCCATTGATGTGTAGGAAAATCGGATTGCCAAATGTAATTCTCCCATTTTCTTGACACCAGAATGGTGAAGTACTAATAGAGGGTAAGAATGTGTATAAACACGACCGGTTTCAAGAGTAGAGATTCGTATCCGTACTTTACCAATTTTAGCATCTCTTGTTGTACCATTTGAACCACCTATCTGGCTGTTATCAAAAACTCCAACTGTAAGAACTGTTGCAGTATCAAAAACCTCCCAAGTATACTGTTCATTGTATTTTGGACTTAGGCTGTTGATTATGGTTCTGGTTCGAATCCATTTATGACCGTATTTAGCTACACAATATGTATCTGAAGTACCTTTCCCTTCCCTTGTTTTCATTGGATGGAGGCCATCAGCATTTAGAACACCAAGCTCCAAAACTCCTATCGATGGCTTCCATAACTGTTTTGCTGTTGGTCGAAGATCACTACTGTAATGAGTTGATTCATCAAGCACATGATACCCTCCATCAAGAGCGACCCTGAGATGAAGTCTACTAGAGAACTTATCTTTCTTTGCTTGCTTCTCATCCATGGCATCTGAAAAGGATTTTTCAAGGTTGAACCAACGGCTACGGAAAATTCGATCATCAGCACGCTTTTCTACAGAGTTCAATGGAATAACAACCTTGCCAATGTTTTCATCTTTGCTTGGGCCTACACGATCTTCAACTGAAAGAACCAAATGATCTTCAAAGGGTTCAGCAGCAACAAACATTAAATCCTCATTCCAAACTGGGTTCATCGTTCGAGTTTGGACCATCTTTGTTTTCTGAACCTGGTTACCAATATGTACTTTAACATAAGCATCAGGGAACCTATTCCTATCAGGAAGAACCAGGTCTTGTGCCTCGATCACATTGACACGGACATACCATAACCTTGGAGAATGGTAAACTTTCGAGCGTATTTGTGCAGAGAGAAAGGAGGAACCATCAGCTGGAGTAACTGCGTCAGAATGCCAAGCATCAGGGAATGCCTCATCAGCTTGAGTACCATACCAGACAGCAAGCATCAACTCTCCTTTTACTTTCTCTCCTTTCTTGTCTTCAAGCCTATACCATTCTGCAGCCAATGGACTATCGGGTGGAACCCGCGTTGGAATCTCATTCATGTCAAATCTTACAATCCCAACAAAATCATCTTTCACTAAATCCTTATCCTTGAGCACAACTTCCAGTACAGATGTCTGCACCCTGTCCCTTGCAAAGGCAAACACTTCATTCCACTCAGGGTTTTGCTTCTTTTCAAAGTGCTTTGTAATTCCTTTGTAGTTCCCAACTCTAACTTCAACATAAGGGTCAAGACTCCCAGTCACATCCATGGTGGGAAGATCGCGAGCTTTTACAACACGTACAAATAGGTATCTCATCTGTTCAACTAGATCATAAGTGCCAGACATTCTGTCGCCTCGAATGACTCGGCCTCCAACAATTTGTCCTCCTCCAAGGAAAGGACTAGTCTCTTTAAGTGCATAATCAACAGGTTGTGATGATGAATCAGAGAACATGCGAACAATTCTTGGACCCTGAGGTTCAGGTCTCATCTCCTGACTCCCATAGTTAACAGTTTGAGGAATGGCTGCAGGAGGAGGGGCATATTGCTGTGGTATTGGTTGAGGCTGTGTCTGTGGCTGGCTGGAATTTGGAAGGTGATGAAATGTATGCCTGGACTTATTCTTAGAGACCGATTCTGGAACCTGTCGCTCTGGTGCTTGAGCTTGGGTTGAACGTGAATCTACATAATGTGACTCCATCGCAGGAAGTGGGTTTGAGGATCTTATACCAGGATTATCAGTTACAAACACTTTCAAACCAAGTTCTCCTTTAACTCGAGAAAAAATGCCTCTTTTTTCAAGAGGGTAATGCAAAACAACAGCATCAGAGTAAGGCAGAAGTGATGTCCCAGGAAGGCAAACCTTGCCGAGGAAAGATTTGGAGTTGTTTTCTTTACTATGGTTATATACACATGCTTCAAAAGTGAGCTGGGGTAGGAGGTTTGGATCAGAGATGTTGAAGAAGAAGCTCTCGTTCCAGACGGGATTAAGATCCTTCTCTTTAGTAGAAGTGCGAAATTTCTGATGATCAAAATGAAGTTCGACAAATGCATTAGCTGAACCCTGCCCGTCTTTGGGCATAAGGTCATGGGCACTCACAACCTCCACACCTAGCTTGAGATTACTCATTGAAACCTTTCAAAAGGGATACTAATAATGGAAAATGATGAGCAAATGCTTGCAGAAATTGCCAGGAAACAAGCAATACCTGAAATGCAAAAATAGTAACAGTTCAATACTGATGAATGATACCTCAAACATAGATTTATGTACTAAACAGGATAAAAGAAGTAAAGAATGATATCTTCAATATGGATTTATATGAAGAAAATATAAAGAATATCTTAAAACAATCAATTTGTTTCAGTAGAAAATGAACTGAAACAACATATAATATCACACAGGAAAAAACCCACCTCAAGCTTCAAACATAAAATACAAAGAAATAAGAATAAGGAGCAGATATAGTTATAGATCTTCTAAATTCCAATCTGATAAAAAAAGGAACATTCCCAGCAAATGAATTGAACTTAGAATTATAAGGAAAAGGGTAAAAGGAAAGGAATATTCTTCAAGAAAGAATAAAAGATTCAGCCCACAATAATGAATCAAAAAATAAAGAAAATGATAGAAAAGGTTTAAATTCCCTTCCTCATCTAGATTCCATAGATGATTTACCATTTGAATTTCCAATTTCCTTTTATGTACTCTCAGTTACCAAAAAGAAAGACAAGCGATGAAGTGAATATCTTGGAATCAAACAACTGAACACTTTAACTTAATTTTCAGGGCTATAGGAAAAACTGAAGAAAAATAATAAAGATGCTTCATTTATTGGAGTAACTTACTTTATATCAAAGCAAACTTATGTTATTCTCCTTTCTTTAAAAATTTGCTTTCTAAGCAAACAGAAAAAAAAAAAAATCATTTTTCCCTTGTAGAAAAGGCGAAAAAGAAAAGGACAGACATTCAATCATGAAACGTAGAGCTTAATCAACAAAGCCATGTCTCAAAAAACTCAAAAACATTAAATAAACAAATAACAAAACAGATTAAAACCGGCCCAAAAAAAAAAAGCTCAAAATATCATTAACAAGAACAATAAGAAAAAAACCAGAAGAAAGACCGGACTCACCTTTGCGTAAGCTGCTTGAAGAACTGAGAATTGAGGAGATGAAGAAAGGGACACACGTATGGTTAGCTATTGAGCTGCTAAAAACCAGAGCCTTGACGATTTCAAAAAAAAAAAAAAAAAAACCCAAAAGGAGAAAAAAAAGAGAGAGAGAGAGACTTTACGGGGGGAAGGAGCGGAAGAAAAGAGAAAAACGAAAAGAAAATTGAGAATTACGGATGATTCATGCGATAATGTTAGGAAAATGAAAGGAAAGAGACAGAGTCATCGTCGTCGAAAACGAGTTAAATGTTTTGGTTTTCATTGACTAGTATTACCAATAAAAAAATTCAAATACTGTAATGTAGGGTCACTGTTTTGGATTTTCTGTTTGTTTTCTTCCTCCTCCAGGAGATACGTTAGATATTGCAGAATTATCATAAATATTTTGTAATTTCTTTATTTTGTGTTCAAAAATATTTCGTACAGTCAGCTAAATTGCATTGGTTGGTTACCGTAGAACAATAGATTATTGAGTGTTTTTGGTGGACACGTGTAAGTTTCCTGTCTGCTATCAAACGGTAGGAAATGAGTTGTTCAAAGAATCCGACGGTAATCTCGTTTTCTCATGCATTTTTGACATAAATAGCCCACCAAATTGTGCCTTATCTTTTTTTTTT